>CAUYTI010042538.1:0-42417 GCA_963575145.1 Galago senegalensis
ACCTGTGGTCCCAGCTACTTGGGAGGCAGAGGCAAGAGACTCGCTTGAGCCCAGGAGTTGGAGGTTGCTGTGAGCTGTAATGCCACGGCACTCTACCCAGGGGGACAGCTTGAGGCTCTGTCTCAAAAAAAAAAAAAAAAACAACAAAGTAATAAAGTTGAAATAAAAAAAAATTAAAAAAAAAAAGCCTAGGAGTTTGAGGTTGCTGTGAGCTATGACATTCTACCATGGGCGACAAAGTGAGACTCTGTCTTGAGAAAAAATAACTGGGTGGCATCTGTGGCTTAAGGAGTAGGGTGCCAGCCCCATACACTGAAGGTGGTGGATTCAAACTCAGCCCTGGCCAAAAAAAATAAAAAAAGAGCAAGAGAGAAAGAGAGAGAGAATAACTAACTAACTCAATATATAAATTTGAATAAGATAGTCAAAATAGAAGAAGCATCATGAGGTAGGGTGTAGTTCATTGCTAAAGGAGACAAAGAACAAAGGCTAGGGGGTCAGAGAGAAAGAGACAAGGGGTGGGATTAATCTGAATCTTAAAGGGGAGAGATGGACTTGAATATGCAAAAAGGGTCCCAGAAAGGGTTCCAGGTGAAGCACACACCTGAGTGAACACATGGGGTGGCAAAGCAAAGAGGTGCCCAGGGTGATCTAAGCTGGCCGAGGTGTGGGCTTCCTTAGGGTTGGAGATGAGGCCAGGCGGCTCATGTGGAGCTAAACACAAACCAACCAGCCCACACGCTACACACACACGGTGATCTTCATCCAATAGGTGGGAGATGACGAGAACCAGGGAATATCAAATTAACCAGCCAGATCCTAGTTTCCAAAACTACCCCCATTTCTGCTTTAGGGTGAAAAGCACAAGTGAAAGGTCAGCATCTGGGCCTTCAACAGAGATAGCAATTATGCTCACAATTCAATAAGAAAAAGATGACCTGTGAAGCCAGAAGATGATTAATACACACCCACACAAGAGAAAAACTCAGTTCAATTCAACGTGGGGGGGGGGGGAATGAGGGAGGGGGAGGAGTCGGGATCGGTGTGCTCCCACTTCATGGGCATGATGTAAAGGTCTATGGCACACCTCTTGGGTGCGGGACACAACTACAAGAGGGCCTCTACCTTACAAATGCAAATATTGTGACTTAGTTGTTTGTACCCTCACATTCACCTGAAATTTTAAAAAAGACAACCTACTAGAAAAATGATCAGAAGATCTAAACGGTATCAAAAAAGGACATCCGAATGGTGATAAGCATATGGAAAGGAGCTCCAAGAAATGTGTGTTGAAATCCGAAGGAGGCACCACACACACCCACAGGAATGGCATTAGGAAAAAAGAAAGGATGGAAAATACCAAGTGTTGGCGAGAAAATGGAGCAGCAGGAATTTCTTTATCCCGCTGCTGGTGGGAGTGTGATAGCAAAAGCTCTCTGGAAAATGCATACCTTGCAATGACAAAATGAGATGTATTTACATCCCACGATCCGGCAAGAGGAATGTGTTTACCAAAGGGCATGGCGGGTAAGTTCATAGCAGTAGTATTCCTAATAGCCCCAAAGTGGAAACTCCACAGTTGTCATTAGCAATGGAATGGACACGTTGGCACATGGAACATGACATACCAATGCAAATAAACACACTACAACTACATGCAACCAGAAGGTGATGTCACAAACAGCAGGTCGGGAAAGTATCCAGTCACAGAGAGTGCGTGCTGTATTATTCCCATTTAAAAACAAGCAAAACTAATCTGTAGAGCTAGAAGTCGTGGTTGGGGAAAATCGAGGCATTTTCCACTCACCCAGGATCATTCCCACTCTTGGGTGATAGTTACATTCTATTTCTCAGTCTAGCTGCAGGTTACCAAGTGCCTTCAATTTGTACATGTTTATCCAATGTACACTTATGATTTGTATACTTTTCTGTGCATATATTATATTTCAGTCAAAACAATTTTAAAGGTGGTGCCTGTGGCTCAGTGGGTAGGGCCCTGTCCCCATATACCAAGGGTGGCAGGTTCAAACCCAGCCCCGGTCAAACTGCAACAAAAACATAGCCAGGCATTGTGGTGGGTGCCTGTAATCCCAGCTACTTGGGAGGCTGAGGCAGGAGAATCGCCTAAGCCCAGAGTTGGAAGTTGCTGTGAGCTGTGATGACACAGCACTCTACCGAGGGCGACAAAGTGAGACTCTATTTCTAAAAAAAAAAAAAAAATTTAAAAAAATGTTTTTTCTGAAGACAGAGTCTCACTCTGTTCCCCTGGGTAGAGTGCCATCTTATCATCATAGTTCACAGAAACCTTAAACTCTTGGGCTCAATTGATCCTCTTGCCTCATCCACCTGAGTAGAGAGACTATAGGCACCTATCATGATGCCCAACTAGTTTTTTCTATTTTTAGTAGAGACAGGGTCTCACTCTTGCTCAGGTTGGTCTTGAACTCCTGAGGTCAAGCAATCCACCTGCCTTGGTCTCCCAGAATGCTAGAATTTCAGGCATAAGCCACTGCACCCTGCCAAAAAAAATTTATTGTATATATTTAAGGTACATGGCTGGGGGAGTGGCATAATCCCAGCACTTTGGGAGGCCAAGACTGGAGGATCACTTGAGGCCAAGTATTTTGAGACCAACCTGGGCAACACAGCAAGACCCCATCTCACTGGACACGGTGGCTCACACCTGTAATCCTAACACTCTGGGAGGCTGAGGCAGGCGGATTGCTTGAGCTCACAAGTTCAAGACCAGCCTAAGCAAAAATGAGATCTGTCTCTACCAAAAATACAAAAACTGAGGCAAGAGGATCACTTGACCCCAAGTTGAAGGTTGCCAAGAGCTATGATGCCATGGCACTCTACCCAGGGCCACAGCTTGATACTCTGTCTTAAAAAAAATAAAAAACAGGGTGGCGCCTGTGGCTCAGTGAGTAGTGCGCTGGCCCCATATACCGAGGGTAGCGGGTTCAAGCCTGGGCCCAGCCAAACTGCAACAACAACAAAAAAAGGCATTGTGACAGGCACCTGTGGTCCCAGTTACTCAGGAGGCTGAGGCAAGAGACTCACCTAAGCCAAGAGCTTGGAGGTTGCTGTGAACTGTGACGCCATGGCATTCTACCGAGAGCAATAAAGGGAGACTCTGTTGGCTCGGCGCCTGTGGCTCAAGTGGCTAAGGCGCCAGCCAGGTACACCCAAGGTGGCAGGTTCAAATCCAGCCCGGGCCCGCCAAACAACAATGATGGCTGCAACCAAAAAATAGCCGGGCGTTGTGGCGGGCGCCTGTGGTCCCAGCTACTTGGGAGGCTGAGGCAGGAGACGCTACTTGGGAGGCTGAGGCAGGAGACTCACTTGAGCCCAGGAGTTGGAGGTTGCTGTGAGCTGAGATGCCATGGCACTCTACCCAGGGGGACAGCTTGAGGCTCCTGTCTCAAAAAAAAAAAAGAGAAGGGAGACTCTGTCTCTAATAAATAAATAAATAAATAAAAATAAATAAAATGAAGATCACATCTCTACAAAAAATTTTTTTTCTTTTTTAATTTCAGAAAAATGTTCAGGTACAATTAGGTAGTGTTTGCGCTTGTTAGGTAGAATGCCTATTGCAGTTGTGTCCTGCACCCAAGAGGTGTGCCATATACCCTTACATTATGCCCACTGAATTACCCAGGAATGGTGGCTCGCACCTGTAATCCCAAGTACTGGGGAGACTAAGATGGAAGGATCATTGAAGCCCAGGAGTTGGGTTACACTGAGCTATGATGATGCCACTGCACTTCAGCCTGGGCAACAGACCAAGACCTTGTCTTTAAAATAAAAGATAAAGCACATGATACTATGTTTCGATATTATATGATAAAGCGATTACTACAGGTGAGCAAATTAACATATCCATCCCCTTCTACTGTCACCTCTGTATGTATGTGTGGGGAGGGGAGAAGAGCACCTAAGTTCTACTCTCTTTGCAGATTTTCATTATACAGTTCAATATTACCCGCTGTAGTCCTCCTTGTGTACATGAGCTCTAGACTTGTTCATCCTACATAACTACAAGTTTGTACCTTGGTAACCACTGATCTACTCTCTGTTACTACGTATTTGACTTTTTTTTTAAAGATTCCACATGTACGTGAGATTATACAATAGTATCTTTCTGTGAATGTTTCATTTCTCTTACCATAATGTCCTCCGGGTTCATCCACGTTGTCACAAATGGAGCATTTCCTTCTTTTAAAAAAGGCTGATTAATATTCCATTGTGTGTGTACACAGCATTTTCTTTATCCATTCATTGGTCAATGGATGCTTAGATCGCTTCCATATCTTGGCTACTGTGAGTCATGCTGCATTGAACATGGGAGTGCAGATAAAAAGCTAAAAAGGGAGCACGTGGAGAGCCTTGTTCACAGGAATTTGAAGCTGGGTGTCCTCTGTTCTACCTGTCCCTCACCCTGGATGTATTTGGTCCCAGTTGGTTAGTGAATTACTTTCTTTGGCCCTCTGTTCTGACTTATCATGCTCCCTGGCATGTAACTGAGCCTACCTCCTATCCCCAGGCCAAACTCCTCATCCCAACATACCCATCTCTAACTCACTCCCTGGCTCTTGGCATTGAGACCCAACACAACTCTCTGGCACCCTGACACCCTCCAGGAGACAACATTTGGGGAGGGAAGTGGCATGTTCCAAAGGAGCTCTAGGGATATTAATGCAACGGGAGGCTGTGGCTGCAGGTGGGGGTGACCAGCCTAGACAAGGATGAGGGCACTGGCCTGCAGAGAAGGGCTGGGCAGCTGGGACAGGAGAGCACCAGGCCTGTGGCTGTCATGGAAAAGGGGGCTCCCCAGGGGAATGTGACCTTGCTAGGAGAGAGGCAGAGCCCTTAGAAGAATTGGACTCTGGGAATTTAGCCCTCTCCTGGCAAATCTGCCTGCTGAGGAAGTGGCTGCCTCAACAAACAGAGCTCTTACTTCCTACGGAGTAAAATAAACTAAAATAGAGCCATTTCCTATTCACCTGGCTGGCATTCATCATCCACTGGGTAGAACTCATTTCTAGGTTCTGAGAAACAGACGGGGGTGCTTGGAGGAAGCAGATCCACACCAGTGCCTCCCACCCTACCTCCTCCCCATTCCAGACCCCCACCCTAATACCACCACTGCTCACACCAACAGGATTCCATTAACAATGCAGAGAATCGATGGAGTTTAATTATTCAAGTCCAGGCATTGGGGGCTTTAAACACAACACCCATTCCTATTTCCAGATTTCTAAAGTCACAGTATTTTGGAAACACAAGGTCTCAGGTCTCCTGGGCACACTGGCATCAGCCCTCACTTGACCACAGCTTCTGTCCCACATACTTCACTGCATCTCCCCACTTCACCACAGGAAAGGATGCTTAGGTGTGGGAGAGAAGGGAGTCTAGGGGAGATGCCACCTTGAAAGCTGGTGTCCGGGTGTGATGAGATGTCTGCATTATTCCTTTGTAATGCTCTGTGGCAAACTACACTGGGTGTTTTATTTCAATCTGCACTGAAGCATATTTCAGGGCAAATTTCCTATTCCCTCTCACAGCTCAGGAGGAAAATGAATGCACATTTCCCCAGCCCCATTAACTAAGGAAACAGGCTCACATTGCTAGAAGGCATGTTCCCTGCAAGTAAGGGAGGGAACAGGAATGATCACCAGGAAACAGTCTCACAGGGCCCCAGACATGGGGTGTGTAGCTGCAGAGAGGTCTCACCCTCTACAGTCCTGGGGGTGAGTGCCAGGGAGCCCCTAGGACAGGGCCAAGCACATCTGCCAGAGAGAAGATCAATCCAGAAGGATCGGGCGGCACCTGTGGCTCCCCATATACCAAGGGTGGCGGGTTCAAACCCGGTCCTGGCCAAACTGCAAACAAAAAAAATAGCCGGGCGTTGTGGCAGGCACTGTAGTCCCAGCTACTCGGGAGGCTGAGGCAAGAGAATTGCTAAAGCCCAGAAGTTGGAGGTTGCTGTGAGCTGTGACACCATGGCACTGTACCAAGGGCAATAAAGTGAGACTCTGTCTCTACAAAAATAATAATAATAATAATAATCCAGGAGGATGTGGTCCTGAGCCACCAGGGACCTCCCTGTCATCTTCTTAACTCAGGCTGCCTTCTCATCACCCTAACCTCCAACTTCAGACAGAATGGGGACTGAAGATCCCATTCTTGACAAGGGAGAACACCCCTAGAAAAAGGGAAAAATTAAAAAGTAAGCAGAGTGAGTTGGAACAAAGTCAGCTAGTTTGCCTTTAAACCAGCTGCTGCTAAACTTGCTCTTATCTGAGCAAGTTTCCTGCTTTTCCTAGGCCTATTGGGGATACAGCTTATAAGTACCACTGCTGGGTCTGTGAATACTCTGAGGAATAATGGCCATAGAAGAGGCTATGGCAAGGCCTGGAAACATACATTAACTAGGCCATTTCCTGCCCAATAAATAGACAAAGTAGATACCCATCGTGGAGATATGCATTTGGCTGGGGCAGAGATCAAGGGAATGGTTTGAAGCCCTGAAATATGGGCAGGAGGGCTGAGATGCCTTATCACAGAGGAAGACCCTCTGTGGTGGGGATGAGAGGAAAATTCCTCCCTCCCACCAGTTCTTCAGAGGAGATTGAAGACAGTGACTTTTTACTCCACAGGGAGCTACCAGAGTTTAACCACTCCCTAGGAATTTGTGTGTGTGACCTCAGACAGGAGGCTGCCCCCACACAAGACTTAGGTTCCCCATTTCTTAAGGCTGCTCAGATCCTTAAAGTTAATGATTATAAAAACAATAGGAGCTGATACACTCACTCAGAGAAACTGCTGGTATCTTTGTTTCCTCCCTCAGCTTATTCTCTGGGCAAATAGCCTTCAATAAAAGTTGAGTGGAGGCTCTGCACCTATAGCTCAACCGGCTAAGGCGCCAGCCACGTACACCTAAGGTGGTGGGTTCAAATCCCCAGCCCAGACCCACCAAACAACAATGACGGCTGCAACCAAAAAATAGCCCGGGCGTTGTGGCGGGTGCCTGTGGTCCCAGCTACTTGGGAGGTGGAGGCAAGAGACTCGCTTGAGCCCAGGAGTTGGAGGTTGCTGTAAGCTGTAATGCCATGGCACTCTACCCAGGGGGACAGCCTGAGGCTCTGTCTCAAAAAAAAAAAAAAAAAGTTGAGTGGAACAGACACTTATCCTCAGAACCCCACAAACAGGGGTTCTATTCTATTCTATTCTAATTCTAATTCTATTCTAATTCTAATTCTATTTTGGGCAGTGCTCGTAGCTCAGTGGGTAGGGCACCAGCCACATACAACGAGGCTGGCAGGTTTGAACTCAGCTAAAAAACAACAATGACAACTGCAACAGCAAAAAAAAAAAAAAATAGCTGGGCATTGTGGCAGGCACCTGTAGTCCCAGCTACTTGGGAGGCTGCGGCCAGAGAATCCCTTGAGCCAAGAGTTTGAGGTTGCTGTGAGCTGTGACGCCACGGCACTCTACCCAGGGTGACAGCTTGAGACTCTGTCTCAAAAAATAAAAAAAAGAAAAGAAAAGAAAATTCTATTCTGTACCACTTGTCTCTTGTCATTTCTAACTTTATATTTCTTTCTTTCTTTTTTTTTTTTTTTTGAGGCAGAGCCTCAAGCTATCCCCCGGGGTAGAGTGCTGTGGCATCACAGCTCACAGCAACCTCCAACTCCCGGGCTCAGGCGAGTCTCCTGCCTCTGCCTCCCAAGTAGCTGGGACCACAGGCACCCACCAAAACGCCTGGCCATTTTTTGGTTGCAGCCGTCATTGTTGTTCAGCAGACCCGGGCTGGATTTGAAACCACCACCTTAGGTGTACGCGGCTGGCACCCTAGCTGATTGAGCCACAGGCGCCGAGCCTCTAACTTTATATTTCTTCAGTTGGTGGCTGCCAGTACCACAGGTCTTACTGGACCCTGCCCCCAGGGCAGGACCCAACACAGATAGACAGACAGACAAGGTCTCAAGGAAAACACTGAGATCATGACTTCTCTCTTTCCTTCCTGAAGAGGGAATCCTGCTGCCTTATGCCACCACGGAGCTGGGAAAGCAGTGGCATGATCAGGGAGCAGAGAAGCTGCCCACTATGGGTCACCCAAAGAGCCAAGGACAAGTCATCAGGAAGCCCATTCCCTACCCTCTGCTGGGCCTGTGCAGACTATCTCTGCTCTAACCAGGGCTTGCTATCCATCGCTTCCTTGGGCATTGTCCCTAACAGGGCCCTGGCCCTAGCCCTCTGCATCTTACTGCCACCCTCTAAGTCATTCTCCATGTCCTGTTTAGTTCCCACTGCCCCTTAGCCAAAGTATGTGCTTTCCTCTCCAGCCCTTCAAAGCCCAAAAAGGGGCTTCAGACCTCCTGGTCCTCATCCTCATGGTTCCCTCTGCTTGACAAATTTTCTTCCCCTTGTCCATCTGGAAAATGCCTACTCTTTCTTCAGGCACCAACTCAAGCTCCTTCTTGTAAAGTCTTCTCTGATTCTCTTAGGCAGAACTGACAGCTCCCTCCCCTACCCTGCTGCAACCTGTTAATCTGTCTCCACACCTACCTTTCCTTCCTGAAATGACCCACTGATGTGACTGGACTGAGAGCTCATGGAGGGCAGGGTCCATACCGTCAGCATCTTTATATCCCTAGGGCTTAGCAGAACACCTACCCCTTGGTGTATACTCAATAATATGTCTGCTAAATGAATGGTGGAGAACGCTCACAGATACCAGTGAGGTGAGTGCCCAGTGTAAGAATTCTCCTGAGTCCCTCCCCCGACCATCCAGGCCTTGGTTTTCTCATCACCCTCAAACTGCAAAAGTGCAACTTGGGTAAGCCTCCCCCTACCTGTCTTTAAGTGTACCCCCTGTGACAAATTTGTGTTGCTTCTCCTGTCACTTCATCTCCATGTGAGCCACTCTCAGTGTCCATCTTGCTCAGAGGCAGAGAGGAGGCTCTGCTCTGCAAGGATGCTCGCTCTCTTCTCTCCCCACAAATTCTAGCCCTGGGCCATGTGTGTGCAGCCCTTTAGCTGTGTGTGATAACTAAGTGGCTGTGGGACAGAGGAGGCAGCTCTGTGAATGGGGTTCTCCTCCACCAGACAGAGAAAGAACCCATGGTGGTGTGGCTCAAGCGAGGGGGGATCAGAAGGATTCTGTTAGAAACAGCCTTGTTTTTGTTCGTTTGCTTGTTTTAGGAATGGATCTTCTTCTGTACTATGAATTTTTCCCTTTGGGAATGTCAGATATAAATGCCACCCTTTTTCTCACCCTGTCTCTTCCTATCTGCCAACGTCTTTGTATCTAACACTGAACTGAAGCTGAAATAAGCAAGGAATAAAGGTCTTTCCAGCTATCCCAATCCCAAGGCTATATTAATGGGATGGAGACAGTGCCCTGGATGGCAGCATGGGCATGGGGCACCATGCCACAGCCCACCTGGTCAGTCAGAGCCTCTACTGTAGCAGAGACCCAAGAGCCTGGCTTTCTGGTCACTGTCATGCCTCATACCCAGACGCTAGCTTTCAGAGCAGGGCCACAAACATGCTTTCTCATTTCACCATGCAGTGTGAACTTTGGCACACCACTTCACTCTGAGTCTCAGTTCTCTCATCTGTAAAATGGGCTAATGTGATCTCTCATAGCTCCCTTAGCCCTCCTCCTCCAGCCCTACCATCAGAAGGGTAAAGTGAGAGGATGTAAGGGAAGCTCATTAGGGTTTTTATTCATTCCTCAGCAGGCATGGCCTGTCATTATAATGCTCTGGTCTACCCCCGTGGGATGGCACAGTTGAGGCAGCATGCAGCAGGGGACAGCCAGCAGGTCCTCAATGTTTCTTCTGCAAGATGTTCTGATTCAGTCCCCTGGACAGTGCCCAGGTATTGAACGGAGAAATGTGTCAAGTTGGAGATGAGAGATAGCTACAGAGGGATTTGGCTCTGAACCCAAAATCCTGAATTGCATTTTCCTTTCTGTTAAGCAAGCATTACTCATCTGTCTCCCACGCCTGCGATGTTACATGAGACCTTGAAGGGAGAGATCTGCAACCCAAGGAGCAAGAGGACATATTTGGTTGCAGCAGGATGGTCTCTGACTAGATAGCAGTAAGAACTTCCTGCACGATGGAAGGAGCTTGTGAGATGCAGGCAGGGAGGGTTGAGGGGATCGCCCCCCTCCTTGGAGGTTTTTCAGAGTTGTGAAAGAGTGGGCTGAGTTGCTCATCTCTAAAGGAGGGATGTCCTTGCTTTCACTTGTAATTAATCCTTACACTATGGGAGGCTGAGGCAGAAGGATCATGTGAGGCCAGGAGTTTGAGGCTACTGTGAGCTAGGCTGATGCCATGACACTCTAGCCTGAGCAAGAGTGAAACTCTCTCTCTACGTAAGTGAATAAAGTTGGCATGTCCTTGGGCAGCCTCACCCAATCTCCAGTGGTGATGGGAGAGTGGGGACAGTGCCACAGAGGGAAGACCCCAACAGGGTGTCTGGAAATAGGCATACTAGGTGTGGCTGAGCCTCCATGGAAGGTGAAATACTCACAGAAGCAGCTCTAAGAGGCCAACCCCAGTGCAGGAAGGTATTGTCTTCAAGCCCTGGGGGGAGCCAGCCCCCAGTCGTGAATCCTGGCCACTCTTCTCCCTGAATCCCTGGGTCTGATCCATTGGGGGCCTCACTCTCCTCCCTGATGAACTGCTCAGGAGGGATAGGGGCAGATATGGCTGGAACACATTGTCCCTACTCCCTATGGAAGGGAAGCACACGCCCCCAAACACACATACTGAGCACACCACTTCACACATGCAAGGATGAGCCAGCAGACCCTCCCTCAACACACACACACACACACACACACACATATATATGCATGCACACACACATTCCCATGATCCCATCCCCCATCAGGGACCAGCCAACCCTCTCAAGCATATGGCTGCTTGTGGCTGTAATTCTATCCTGGGATCCCAATAACATCATTCCCACAGAGTCAGCAGGGAAGAGGCGGAGGGGACGAGGTGGGGGTGGAGTCGGGGGAAGAGACCCCAGGACTGATGTTGCCGTTGCCGACACAGCTCCACAGCTCACTAGCTATCTGACTGTAGGTGAATCATTTAGCCCCTCTGAGCACTCCTTTCTCATCTGCATAATAGGCTCTTCTACAGGGTTGTTTTAACCCCCCATGCGGGGGTCTGGGAGCACTGTGGGAGAGGAGGGGTTTTCCCACATTCTCTGCCCACCAGCACCCTGCATAGATCCTAGGCCTGTATGCTACTCCTTTGTTTACTATCAGTGATCCGTGTGGGTAGTTCTGCAACATTATGAATGTTGGGCAGTGGAGACACCCATACAAACTAAGCAAGCCCAGTCTCCAGAATCAAAGACTATGGGCCTTACTCCCTTGCACAGAACCCACCTCTCTAGGGAAGTGCCCCCTATCATGCCAAGGCTCTGAAAGTCAGGGAAACCCAGGAGTCCCATACCTACCAGGAGGGCAGCATGAAACATCTGATTACACAAACCTGCCACGATCCCTGCTGAATATTTCATATAGGAGCAATGATCCATTAGTCACCATCAATTATTCATTCCCATCAGGGCCAGAGCCAGGGACACAGCATGGGAGCAGCTGGAGCTGGGACCCACACCCACTCTGCCTCCATTCCCCCTGAAGGCAACCGACAATCTCTCCCAATACCCCTCCCACCCCAGGTCCTACTGAGCACCCACCTCTGAAAAGTGTATGCAGCAGTCAGATGGATGTCACTCCACTGAACAGATGGCCAGCAAGTTGCAGGCCAACCTGAGAATGGGACACAGGAGCCTCACAATAAGGATTTCCAAGAAAAGAAAAATAGACACGCTCTTCTTATCAAGTCTGACAAACATGCTTGGCGGTAAGTTAATGTAGCAGAGGTGGTTGGCAAAAAGGTATTTAGTTGCATGTCCTTGAGTGAGACACCCACTGCCATCCCAACTCCAGCCCCTTTCTGGAGAACTCCTTTCTTCAAAAGAGGTCACAGAGTCGGCTCAGCGGGTGGCTCAAGTGGCTAAGGCGCCAGCCACATATACCTAAGGTGGCGGGTTCGAATCCAGCCCAGGCCTGCCAAAACAGTGATGACGGCTGCAACCAAAAAATAGCCAGGCATTGTGGTGGGCACCTGTGGTCCCAGCTACTTGGGAGGCTAAGGCAGGAGACTCGCTCAAGCTCAGGAGTTGGAGGTTGCTGTGAGCTGTGATGTCACAGCACTTTACCCAGGGAGACAGCTTGAGGCTCTGTCTCAAAATAAAAGAGGTCACAGAGTCATGAATTCTCAGAGCTGAAGGGAAAAGGCCCTCAAGCCCAAGTATTCGTGCTCCCTGAGTCCTTCCAACAATGTAAAAGTTTAATGGTCACCTGGCCTCTGCTGAGATAAACCCAAGGACGAGGAGCTCATATGTCCTGAGGCAGGCCACTGAGTCTCTGGACAGTTCTAATTCTTCAGCACTCATCCAACAACTATTTACTCAGTAACTTCCAAGTACTGGGCACTGAATGAGGCACTTGATTAACAACTGAAACAGACTAATTTCTTATACTCTATTAGAATCATATACTTGGCCAGGCAGGGTGGCTAACACCTGTAATCCTAGCATTCTGGGAGGCTGAGGCATGTGGATTGCTTGAGCTCAGGGTTTGAAACCAGCCTGAGTAAGAGCAAGACCCTGTCTCTAAAAAGAGCCAGGGGTCATGGCAGGCACCTCTAGTTCCAGCTACTTGAGAGGCTGAGGCAAAAGGATCACTTGAGCCCAAGAGTTTGAGGTTGCTGTGAGCTACCATAGCACTCTACCCAGGGCAACAGAGTGAGACTCTGTCTCAAAAATAATTTTAAAAAAAGATGTTCCATGCCGGTAGCTTAGTGGTTATGGCACCAGCCACATACACCGGGGCTGGCGGGTTCGAGCCCAGCCTGGGCCTGCTAAACAATGACACTACATTAAAAAAAGAAAAAGAATAATCTTCAGAGAGGATCAAAATGAGTTTCCATGTAACTTGTGCTCCCTAGACCTAGGAGACGCTATCTTCTCTGTAAGATCCAAAGCCTGGGCTCAATGCAGTAAGACTATGGGACCCAGCTTGTTCCCCTAGGCTGGCCTTGTACCCTGGAACTGACCCTCTCTCTGGACAATGGTTTTCAGGACTGGACTTGAGCAATGGTTACTCCTGGTGTTAGAGGTTTAAGCCCCTGATTTTCTCCTTCAAGAATATTGTACCCACCATGTATACAACAGTCTTCTCTGCCAAGCAAGAGTCGACCCTCCCCCCCATCCCACACCCAAGAACTGGTTTTATCCACTGGCAAGATGGGCAGTGAACTTTCTACTCTATAAATAGCACCAGGAAGCACTGCCTAAAACATTCTCCCTGACAGCCTGCACCATGCCTGGATTCCCACCATTGTTTACCCAGCCTTTGGTGGGTAGGCATCACTACCTATTCAACATGCAGATAAATGCCTTTTTTGTTGGGAAGAGTGTCATGTTCAGCAAAAGGAGAGCCTGAATCTGAAACTGGGGCTGCAGAATAAAATACACCAGGACTGTCTGCGGGGCTGGGAGTGGAAGATGCAATGAACAGTGCTGGGGTAGAGAGCTGGGTAGTATAATAAAAGGTCATCAGGTGATCCACTGGTATCTGTGAGGAGTCCTTAAGGTCAGGAGCATAAAAAGGGGAGAGGAGAGGAAGCTTAAATACTGCCTGGAATTCCCCTGTGTGTGGCAGGTTGTGGAGGGTTCCAGGTGAGCCTACTCAGTACATGCAGCCTGGGCTGCCTTTCTCCTGACCCAAGGGATGACACTTATACCTTTTGCACCAGGCTAAATGCCCTGGACAAGGAAGAGATGCAGATGGGGGAGGACAGAAAGAGAAAAAGCTAGAGGATAGATTAGAAGAGCTTCCTCTTCCCTGCAGGTATCTTCCTGGAAGCAGAGGAATGACCCCATTCAGATGACTCGAGAGGCCAGAAAAGTGGTGCAGCCCTGTATGAGCACACGAGGACATAGCTGCCATCTGGCCTCTATCCTCTCTCCCATCATCAGGGTCCCCCACCTCTCAGAGCTCTGGAGAGCTGCCAGTCTCTGCCCAGTGCTCTGCTCACATCTGGCTCCGTGCCATTCTAACCAGCCACGCCTCCTCCTCACCTCACAGGCTGCTCCTACTGCAGCCCAGCCTTCCCACGGAGGCAGTGTCACTGCACTAGAGTGAGTGAGGGGTGGGCCCAGCTCCATCACCCTCTGAGCTGCTGCAATGGAGAAGCCTGGATTTTCCTCTAATGCCTATGTAGCCCTCTCCCCTCCTGGTGTGGCTCTCAGCTCCAGCCTCATCTGGAGGCTCTTACCCAGTTACGTTCACATGTCCACCCTTTACCACAAAAACCCAACCTGCTCACCAACTCAGATTAGATTTTTCCTATAGGTATGGGTGATGAAATTTCTGGAATAATGAATATCATGCTTCTGTGCTAAACACTTCTGCACAGTGGGAAAAGATGCAAGTTACTTACTTTGAGAGATGATAGTGGGACTGCAGGACCCAAGATCAGTGCATCCTATCTCCTACAGGCTGCACTATAGGCAGCCCTGCCCTACACTAACACAGGCCTTGCAGGCCAAAGCTGATTTTAAGGACCTTCTGGAAAAGATAATCACAGATGCTCATATTCATAGTATAGTTGAACGTGGAGTTCATCATTCTCGTTTTATAGATGAAAAAGTGAGATCTTGGGACAGGAAATGGTTTGGCCAAGATTTCACAGTAAAGTGTAGAAACAATATTATAGAACACTGGTTTTCCCCTCACTCAGCCTCTACCTCTGAAACTGGAAAGTTAGGACTCAGCTCCTGACCCTCCCTGTCTGCATTGAAGGTGGTGCTGAACTCTGTCCATGGTACTGAACCCCAGTCCTAAGCAAGCAGAGTTTGCATTTCTAAGTGCAGTTGGGGCTTTCAACATCTCAAGGGTGCTATGTGAGATGCAGGGGAAAGCTGATACAAACCAAGAGACCATTTACATGAAAGCGGCAGAGACTAATTCCAAGGGAATAAACTGCACAGTCCAACCCCTCACCTCCTCTCATCACTTTGAACTGGGCATGGCCACCTAACCCTAAGATACTGAGAAGATGAATGTGTGAAAACATGATTAATGCTGATTAGCCAAAGTGATGATTTTCTAAGAAGGAAGCCACTAGACTGAAGGCCAAGGGAATATGCGGGATATGTATGTAACAGAATGTTGGGTGATTTAGAAAGATCTTGCCAAGAGGCTGGAGGTTTGGTATCAGGATCTTCAAGGTCATGCCTCCAAAGTCCAGGATCATGACTGTGACCCTTCTGTGGGTTCTTGGAGTCAAATTTGGAAGTATGTCCAAAAAATAAATGGACTGTCCACTCCTCTCCTTTGTTGGTGGCAAAGTAACCTTAGATGAGGTTCATACATTTTCTAGTAAAAACATTGAAATACCCTTGGAAACTTCTGGAAAGACATTAGAGTTGTGCTAGACAAGAAGCTATCATGGGTACAGTGGCTCATGCCTATAATCCCAACACTTTGGGAAGCTGAAGCCCATTTTGGGCAACACAGTCAGACTCCATATTTACAGAAAACAAAACTTAGCTTGGTGTGGTGGTGCATGCCCAGCTGCTCAGGAGACTGAGGTGGAAGGATCAGTTGAGCCCTGGGAGTTTGAGGTTCCAGGGAGCTATGATTGTGCCACAGCACTCTAGCCTGGGCAGCAAAGTAAGACCCTGTCTCTAAAAAATAATAATAATTTTAAAATAAGAATAATAAAATAAGAAGCTGAGTTCTTCCTGAGCCCCAGACTGAGTTCCTTCTGAAAGATTCTAGAAGCCATACTCTCCACAGGGTCCCAGACTCTTTACTCTCCCTTAAATATTGAGAGCAAATGACTGTGGCTTACTGGCAGAGCAAATGCCCAACATCTGTAAATAGATCACATACAAAAGAGCCATTTTAGCAAGAGATGCACAGCAGCCTGAATTTAAATGGGCAGCCCTGCTCACATGGCCGGGGGACACTTGATGTCCTATTGCAGGTGTGACTCTCACACTGAAGTCTCCAGATGCTGAATTCACACACAAGAAGCCACACACCCTCCCTTACCACAACAATAACTTCATGGCACTGATGAAGGAGGGGGTTCCACCCTGCTAAGCTCTATTATATCCAGCATTATTCTCCATCTCCTCCTCCTCCCTCTCCTTTCCTCTCTTCCTCCTCCTTTTCTCCCCTGACAAACTGTGTACAAGTTGATTGGCTGACAGCTGTGTACACATGCGGCTCTCTCTCACATACCTATACCCACCCTCATATAAACCCCGGGATGGAAAGAATCTTGATGGTAGTTTATCCTTTCCCCAGACTTCTCTTCTCTTTGAGGGCGGTTTCACAACCTGCTTGGTGTTCTGTTACAATATCTAATCATGTTTAGCATTTGGAAATTCCTCCTTATATCTACCTGAAATCATTCATGCTGTAGGCTAATTTCATTGTCCTTCTGACAGTACGTCATTTTTAAGAGCTGGGCACAGTGGCTCATACCTGTAATCCTAGCACTCTTGGGAGGCTGAGGCAGGAGAAGTGCTTGAACTGAAGAGTTTGAGACCAGCCTGAGAAAGAGTGAGACCCTGTCTCTACCAAAAATAAAAAATAAAAAAATAGTTGGACATTGTGGTAGGTGCCTGTAGTCCCAGCTACTCAGGAGGCTGAGGCAGAAGGATTGCTTGAACCCAAGAGTTTGAGATTGCTGTGAGCTAGGCTGATGCCATGGCACTCTAGCCTGGGGCAACAGAATCAGACTCTGTCTCAAAAAAAAAAAATTATGTTTAAAGGTGGAGAGCATCTAGCCGGGTGTTGTGGCAGGTGCCTGCAGTCCCAGCTACTCAGGAGGCTGAGGCAAGAGAATCGCCTAAGCCCAGGAGTTGGAGGTTGCTGTAAGCAGTGTGACACCATGGCTCTCTATCTAGGGTGATAAAGTGAGACTCTGTCTCTACAAAAAAAAAGTGGAGGGCAGCGCCTGTGGCTCAAAAGGGTAAGGCGCTGGTCCCATATGCCGGAGATGGCGGGTTCAAACCCAGCCCCAGCTAAAAACTGCAAAAAAAAAAAAAAAAAAAAAAAGTGGAGAGCATCTTCCCCCTCCTTTATCAGTGCCATGAAGTTACTGTTGTGGTAAGGGAGGGTGTGTGGCTTCTTGTGTGTGAATTCAGCATCTGGAGACTTCAGTGTGAGAGTCACACCTGCAGTAGGACATCAGAGTAAAAGTAGAAAGCAGGGGGTCATCAGACCTTTTGTAAGCTGTTGGCAGATAAGTGCACAGTGTGACACATTCTCTACCTCCACACACAGGGAGAACCAGTAAGTCCAAGGACATAAAGGATCCTTGGGAAGGCATCCATGCTTCCCCTCGACCTAGAGACATAACTGCCTCAGGGCCTATTGAGAAGAAGGCTTCCTAGCTGCCTGATCCCACACCCTCAATGAGTCCAGCTTCAGCCCTTGTTCCTGGGTCTGAAGGATCAAACTCCTTGGCCTCTCTTAGCCCTCAAACCAGCCTCCCAGCTCCCACATTGCCAGCAACTAATACACTTCTCAGAAGCCATATTTATATTACAGCAGGACAAGAGAGCAAAGGTGTAATTGGACTCGATATGATTGAGTGTGACAACTGCACAGTTAGCCACATGTGTCATCGAGAGATGTGAATTGGGGATAGTTTATGCTCAAAAACTCATTTCTAAGGGGACCTGACATCTTCCTCTCACAGACATCCAGACAGCACTGACATCAGTGGCAACGTGAGGGGAAGAGATTCATGGACTTGTCTGAGGAAGAGACCTTGTAAGGTCATCCACTGCTCCTGACTCCATGCAAAACATCTCCCTCTCAAAGGCTTTCTCTGCTTTTCTGGAACATCGTCTATATCACACTTCCTTCCACCCTTCTGATCGACTGCCAGGTGTCTCAGGGCTACAAGCAAGAAAGTGCTGCCTTATATCTAATCTAAACTCTGCTTGCTGTGGTTTTCAACCATGGCTCTAGCCTTCTGTTATGGCTCTGTCCCTGATTCCAGCCACTCAAGGACGTGCCTGCCACGCCCACTCCTCCCTTTGTGCTATCAAAGTGCCATGGTCCCTGACTCTGGGCTTGCTCTTCACCCTTCACCCTCCCACCCCTGCTCTCTGGAGTGAGTGGCCAT
Organism: Galago senegalensis; assembly: GCA_963575145.1. Classification (NCBI taxonomy): domain Eukaryota; kingdom Metazoa; phylum Chordata; class Mammalia; order Primates; family Galagidae; genus Galago; species Galago senegalensis. Next base: position 18,261 of record CAUYTI010042538.1, read on the forward strand.
GGAGCCTCACCAGCCCTGTTCCTCAATTCCTTTCTCAGTCTCTAGGGGAAGAACTACCCTTTGGCCTTGGGAAACCTCTGGTGCTTTTCTGAGACTCTGGGAAGGGACTTCAGAGATTTTCTAGTCAAATCTCCTCATTTTATTATACAGAGGAAGGAACAGGTACAAAAAGGGGAAGTGACAAGCTCAAGGTTACCTGGAGAACAAAGGCAGAGCCAGAAAGTCTAGTCCCCTTTATAACCCAGATCCTGCCTTCCAGCTCAGAACTCTTCCCAAGGAACTTGCCCCGCCAGGTGTGTGCTACATATATGTACCAAGCACACACACACCCTGGCAGTGCCGGAGTGGATCTGACGCCCCACGAGTAGATCCAGGAAAGCCAGGCCCTCCACAGCCCATGCATCACGGTGACATGCACCCCCCACTCCCCACCCTGCTGGGCCCTCATTAGAAACCCTTTGAGCATCAAGCACTTTTTATTCCATACCAGTTTTCACAATTGTAATTAGATAATTCATTGTGTTACTCTTCTTTTCTTTTTTAATGCCTTGCTTCCCTCAGACTATAGGGCCAGGAGGGCAGGGATGTCTGCTCTGTCTTCATCACTGTTAACAGACAAAGAGGGTCCGGTCACCTGTCGCTGTCAGCCAATGCGCAGAGACCAGGATAGGTCCATCAAACCTTATTTGTCAAAGGCGGGCATTCTGAAAAACAGTGAGAGTAGCCTCTCCAAGGCTGTTCTGTTCTTCCATCTCCAACATTACAGTTTTATACATTTAAGTTCAAATGAAGACCATGTAAACCCTTTTCTTAAAAAATAATCAGCAGAACCCATGATCCAAAATAACACTCCAATTCAAAAGTTCATCTCCTAAATCAATCCACCTAAACTACTCAAGATAGGCATATTTAGGGTGAGAGCTCAATTTACAAAACAGTTAAGAGTGGGAGACAGGGGGTGACAGTCAGGCAGGACCTAAACCCACCAGACCAGCTGTGTCAGGTCTGCCCTTGCCTGCCAGACTCCATCTTACTCTCACTACGTGCATCTTCCTCCCCATCGTGGTCTCACAGAGGGCTTACTCCATGAATGTCTGCTGCTTGGATGAATGAATGAATAAATGAATGAGTGGGGGGGGGGCTATGAAAGGGTGGCCTCAAGGCACATGGGGGCTGGGCCAGAGTCATATAGGTGAGAGGCTGCAAGGCCAGGTCCCACCTTCTAGTCCAGGCTCCAATACTGAGAAGGGAGAACAAGTAGTGTCATGAATTTATTTTTTTCCTCTAAAGAACTTTGGACACAAAAAGACATCCATGGGGTGTATTTGAAGTAGAGGGAGGAGATGAGCCCTTTGTGTTGGTGCAAGGATTTAAAGTCTACATACCTTTCTTCCCCACTGTCCTCCCCTCTACCACCCCTGTCACTAGGGAGCCCCAAGCTTTGGTCCCAGATCCACTGTCTCCTTCACTTCCCACCCAGCCCCCTGTTGCTGGAGACCACAGACCTGATCAATGCTGCCTCCAGAAAGTGCTGTGCTAACAGCCACAGCCAAGCAAGCATCATTAGCTCCTAATGGCAGATGGCAGCTGCCATGGGGGCTGGGGAAGCAGCAATGGTTTTGAGGGAAGCCACAGGTCCAAAGTCTGCAAGCCAACCACACAAATGCCAAGGCTGAGCCAGAACCCAGCCTAGGGCCCTACCCAGAGCAGTCCTGAGCCTACCTGGGAAGTGGCATGTCAGCTATGGAAGGAGGCAGACATCACCTCCTCCCACCTGGAGAGGAGGCCTCAATTTCCAGGAAGGAGGTGGGAAGGCACCCATTGCCCACCCGCACTGGCAATGGCTGAGAGCTCTGTGTGTGGTCTGTTTGCATCTGTGTGTGTTTGTGTAAAGTGGTGAATCTCCCCTAGTCTCTGAGCCAAATGCCCTGAGGTACCATGAAGCTCAGGGAGAAGGAAGTGCTCCCTGCAAGTAGGGCTCTGGGTGAGACCCAGATGGAGAGGGGGCAGTTTGGGGAATCTGTCTATTCTCTTTTGGAGAGAGATAAGGCCAGAGGCCTGTGCCCCAGAACTGAGAGTCCTGGGGTTACTGACCAGCCATGGTGTTGTCACCACACACACACACACACACACACAGGAACTGTGGTGATGGCTGTGTTGGTTAATTGGTGGTAATCATTATACAATGTATACATCTATCAAATCATTACATTGTACATAGTGAATTTATACATATTTGGTTGATATCCTAAACCTCAATAAAGCTGGAAAAAATAAAATTTAAAAAGAACAACAGGGGTGGTACCTGTGGCTCAAAAGGGTAGGACTCCATTCCCATATGCCGGAGGTGGTGGGTTAAAACCTAGCCCTGGCCAAAAACGAAAAAAAAAAAAAAGGAACAACAACAAAAAATCCTGCCCTAGGGAAGCTGCTCCTAGCACTTTCTACCTCACTCTTTTTCTTTTTCTTTTTTTTTTTGGAGACAAGAGTCTCACTTTTTTGCCCTCAGTAAAGTGCTGTGGCATCATAGCTCACAGCAACCTCAAACTCTTGGGCTCAAGTGAGCCTCTTGTCTCAGCCTCCCAAGTAGCAGGGACTACAAGTGCCTGCCACAACAAACGGCTATTTTTTAGAGACAAGATCTCATTCTGGCTTAAGCTGGTTTTGACCTGTGAACTCAGGCAATCTACCCACCTAGGCCTTCCAGAGTGCTAGGATTATAGGCGGGAGGCACTATACCCAGCCCTACTTCAGTCTTGATTTCTCCTTTCCCCAACAGCAGCCAGATCCAGGGTCTATGTGCAGCACAGCTCCTGTGTACTGAGAAGAGACACAAATGGGGTGCCAGGAAGGTGAAGGATCCAGGCTCCAATTCCTACATTAGCTGGAGACCTCCATGGGACAGTGCCCAAGGCTTCACCACCTCCCAGAAAAGCTGGATCTGCTCAAGTGTACCCCCCATCTTTTACTACTGAGGACTAAACTTTGACCTTTTCCATTTGCCCCGAACTCCTTTCTAAGGGGGCCTGGTGAGACACACCTACGAATCATAAAGTCTCATAAAATTGGGTGTATAAACTCACTATTAATGTTTTTTTTCCCCACCTTGATTTTGGTAAAGCATCACATGAAAGATAGAATACCCTTTTTTTTTGAGACAGAGTCTTACTATGTTACCCTTGGTAGAGTGCTGTAACATCATAGCTCACAGCAATCTCAAACTCTTGGGCTTAAGCAATTCACTTGCCTCAGCCTCCCAAGTAGCTGGGACTATAGGTGACCTCCACAACACCCAGCTATTTTTTGTTGCCATTTCATTATTGTTTACTGGCCCAGGCTGGGTTTGAACCCACCAGCCTTGGTGTATGTGGCTGGTGCCTTAACCACTGGGCTACGGGTGCTGAGGCAGAACACCCTTATCTTAACTCCAGCATTCATCTCCACTGACCCCTGATATTTTAGACAAGGTCTAACTCTTCCAGCCAATTGTCAACCAAAAGTCCCTGAACCCACTGATGACTTGTAACCCCCTGCTTCGGGACGATCCACCTTTTGGGCCAAACCAACAAACGCCTTTCACATTCTGATTTATGGCTTCCCCTGTAGTTCCTATCTCCCTGAAATGTATAAAATCAAACTGTAACCCCATCATAGTTGAGTCCACTTGCTCAAGACTCTTGAGCGTGGCTCTAGCTCAGTGGTTCTCAACCTTCCTAATGCCATGACCCTTTAATACAATTCCTCATGTTGTGGTGACCCCCAACCATAAAATTATTTTTGTTGCTACTTCACAGCTGTAATTTTGCTACTGTTATAAATTGTAATGTAAATGTCTGATATGCAGGATGTATTTAGGTGACCCCTGTGAAAGGCTGGTTCAATCCCCAAAGGGGTGGCGACCCACAGGTTGAGAACGGCTGCCTAGGTCATGGTTCTCATATCTGGCTCAGAATAAACCTCTTCAAATTATTTTAGAGTTTGAATTTTTGTCCACACTATGCCTAGGCCTCTCCCTCCCCCCATCTAAACTGTGCGACAGCTCAAAAGCCCAGTAGCTGACAGCTCAGCTGAGGATGGCCACGCCAGACCAAGAGACGCATGCCAAAGGCGATCAATCACCCCGTCCCACACTGGCATCAGGCCTCAAAGAACCAAGAAATGGGCTCTCCCCATTCGGCCAGGTGTGCTGTTCAGACACCTCATGAAGGTGTCTCTTCCCCCACTCTTCAGAGCCTCCCTGCCGGTCCCTCCGCGTGTCCTTCCAGGAAGAAATGACCAGCCATGAAAGCCATGAAAAAGACATGGTGACGGCCTGGTCTTCCTCTGGGAAGAGCAATCATTTCCTAGGAAACTGGGGTGCTAAGTCGTAATCCCAACAGGCATATGTCCAGAAAGACTGGGTCCTTAACTCTGCACCTGGCTCTCAGCTTTTCTCTGAGGCTGCTGAACTGTGCACGTTGACCATCCCCTAGACCCACCAGGCAAGAAGACAGGAAAGGTATATAACAAGAGCAAATGGGCAGTCAGGACAGCAAGAGGAACATGGCTAGACATGTGGAGGAACCTCCTCGCTGTTTGGGGTTACCAGTGCTAAGGACTGATGTTACTTCTTGGAGACTGAACTTCTCAGCATATGACCCTCAGACAGCTGCTCAATAAGGTAGCAGAGGGGAAGTGCTTCAGGACCCTCATCTGTGAGGGATTTTACTTCTGAGGGGGCTGGGATGCAAGTGTCCTGTACATCCACAGAGCTATGTAGATAGACCCCAGATTGGATTGCCATGCTCAGCTCTACAGAGTCCTCTGAATACCAGGCTGTGACGGGGCATTTTCCAAGCAAGGGACCGAATGATCCCCTTCTCTGCACTGCGCAGCATGGTTGTGTGGCAGTAGCGGAAGACAAACTTGAATCTGGAAGTTACCCACTAGCAGTGTGACCTTTGGGACATTTACTGTTTTTCCTCTGGAAATGGATAAAATACTACATGCTCTAAAACTGGATTATAATGAGAATTATACAATGCTGTAAGTTTACTAAAAACCACTGAATTGTACACTTAAAACAGGTGACTACACAGTGGCTCACGCCTGTAATCCTAGCATTCTGGGATCTGTGGCAGGTGGATTGCCTGCGCTCACAAGTTCAAGACCAGCCTGAGCAAGAGTGAGACCCCTTCTCTAAAAATAGCTGGACACTGGGCAGGCACCTTATAGTCCCAGCTACTTCAGAGGCTGAGGCAAGAGAATTGCTTGAGCCCAGGAGTAAGACTCTGTCTCAAACAAACAAACAAACAAACAAAACAGGTGACTATTGGCTGAACACAGTGGCTCACGCCTGTACTCCTAGAACTCTGAGAGGCTAAGGTGGGTGGATCGCCTGAGCTCTGAAGTTCAAGACCAGCCTGGGGAGAAGCAAGACCTCCTCTCTATCAAAAATAGAAAAAAACTAGCAAGGCATTGTGGCAGCAGGCGCCTGTAGTCCCAGGTACTCCAGAGGCTTAAAGCAAAAGGAACCCTTCAGCCTTAGCGTTTGAGATTGCTTTGAACTATGGCAGCAAGGCCCTCAACCTCAGGGTGATAGAGACTCTGTCTCAAAAAAAAAAAAAAAAACTAACTAAAACAAAACAGGTGATTATAGTTTATTAATTATACCAAATAAAGCTCAGGCTTATTATAAAGATAAAATGCAATAACATTTGAGGAGGCATTTTGCCCATTTCATGAATATGTGCTGAGTTCTCACCGCACAGACACTGGGCTCACTGGGCTGAGACAAACTCTAGCATGCTCTTGCCTTGCTCACTGTGGAGTTGACTGCTCGCCATATATCCTTCGAGAAGTCATTTCTCTTTCTGAGCCTTGTCTTTCAAACAAAGGCTTGAACTACAAAGTTTTTAAATCTTTATAAAGTTTCAAATCCCTTTCTTTATTATTTATTTATTTATTTTGAGACAGCTTCAAGCTGTCACCTTGGGTAGAGTGCCATGGCATCACAGCTCACAGCAACCTCCAACTTCTGGGCTCAAGAGATTCTCCTGCCTCTGCCTCCCAAGTAGCTGGGACTACAGGCACCCACCACAACATCTGACTATTTTTTGGTTGCAGCCGTCATTGTTGTTTGGCGGGTCCAGACCGGATTCGAACCTGCCAGGTCAGGTGTATGTGGCTGGGGCCTTAGCCGTCTGAGCCACAGGTGCCATCTGAGCCACAGGCGCCGATCCAAACCCCTTTCTTTAAACAACATAAGTTTAGGTAAACTCTAATATTAATAACCCCAGTATATAAGATAGAAGAAAAGTTACTCCAGTGAAGGCAATGTTTGGGGCCATTAAGGGCTCTCCCTTGATCTTCTTTCCCCCAGCTTCCCTGGGGGAAAGCTCCCTCCCCAGGCAGTCCTAGAAGGAGTTTCCTCCCCAGAGGCCACCTGGAAGCCTGGAAGCCCATGAGTTAAGTGCTCCCTGAGGTGCCCTCAGCCCTGGCTGTGCCTCTCTGGGCTAATCTCAGCTGTGCAGGCCACTCAGCAAGGCTGCCAGGCTAACCCTGGGCACAGGGAGTATCTCCAGATTCTGCCCTGTGACACTGAATCCTGGGGGCCTGGTACTCTAGGGGAGTAAGCAGTCCTTCCTCACACTGTGCACCCAGCTCCCCACACTCTGGGCTTTGCCTATAACAGTGATTCTCAAAGTATTTGGTCCCAAGAGCCATCTAGTGAGGACCCTCCAAAAATATTTGCTTATTTGGGTTGTATCTATAATATTTACCATATTCAAAATTAAAGCTGAAGCCATGTGTAAATTATGTATTAGTTTAAAAAACATTAGGCGTGGTGCCCGTAGCATAGTGGTTACAGCACCAGCCGCATATACCCAGGCTGGCAGATTCGAACCTGACCCAGGCCTGCTAAACAACAAATGACGACTGCAACCAAAAAACAGCCAGACATTGTGGTGGGCACCTGTAGTCCCAGCTACTTGGGAGGCGGAGGCAAGAGAATAGCCTAAGCCCAAGAGCTGGAGGTTGCTGTGAGCTGTGACATCACAGCACTCTACTGAGGGCAACGTAGTAAAAATTTGTCTCAAACAAACAACAACAACAACAAAAATGTATTACATGTCAACACAACATATTATAATAAAAAGTAACTACATGTTCTAAGTTTAAAAAAATTTAGGGGCGGCACCTGTGGCTCAAGGAGAAGGGTGCCAGCCCCATATACTGGAGGTGGTGGGTTCAAACCCAGCCATGGCCAAAAATTGCAAAAAAAAAAAAAAGAATATCTAGAAAGAAGTAAGAAGGCCTTGTCTGATATCTTTACAAATCTCTTTAATGTCTGGTTTGCTACAAGGTAGCTGGGGTCTCATATCAGACTGTGTTCCATTTGTCTACAATCAGTTACTTGATTGACAAAGAAAAATTCAGCTTCACTCAGATATGTAGTTGGGAGGGAAAGTATTTAATAACGCCCTTTCAGATCATTGTGGATATTTGTCTTTGATATGACAGCAACAAGTGGTTGTTTCTGGAGATTATTGCAATGGGAAATCTGAGACCTCCCGCTTGGAATGGATCTTTTACCTCTGGGCGTGGTGACTTATTGTTTGGAAGATACTGGTTTGCTGAGTTGTGCAGATCTTCCAAAGACTGACAAATCTCATTAAGCAAAACTAACAAATAATATTCATTAATATTTTCACTGATCTTAGCATGCAAGTCCCTTTTCTGGTAATAGATGGTAATTCTAAGTTTTGCTTAAAAGCTTGAATTTTTATCATCGGCAGCAAATACTGTCAGTTGTTTTTCTTGATGTGACAAACTCAAGTCATTCTTCCAAAAATGCCTGCTTAACGCCCCAGTCTGAATAACTGTGGTTTGTCAGTTGTTTCCCAAGTAAAAGTGATATCCGTGAAAAAAGTGGCTACTTCAGCCGACAACTCCAGCAGACGCTTGGGTGTTAGGACTATTGTTTGAGAAGTTATTGTCCAGCACACAGCAAAAGAGATTAGAGGAACGTCTCATTTCATCGCAGAAAATATTAAAAAGATGTGTCTAGAGTCATGACTTAATGAAATTACAGACTTCACTGCTTCACAAAGGACACTCTTAAGTGCAACTGGCATTTCTTTCCTTATAGATTTATTTGTTTAGCAGGTGTGTGGTGCAAAAGAATGCAATGGCGAGTGTAGTTTGGCGCCACTGTCTTGGTTGGTGCTAATATACCAGGAAAAGAAGTGCTTTCTGGTACCTTTGCTTTAGTATCACCACCATCAAATGTGAACATGGCAAATAAACTCAGTATTATCATGAAAACTGTTTTGATGGCTCAGTGCCTGTAGCCCAGGGTTAGGGCACTGGCCACATATACTGAGGCTGGTAAGTTTGAACCCGGCCTGGGCCTGCCAAACAACAATGACAACTGCAACAAAAAATAGCCGGGCGTTGTGGCAGGTGCCTGTAGTCCCAGCTACTTGGGAGGCAGAGGCAAGAGAATCGCTTAAACCCAGGAGTTTGAGGTTGCTGTGAGCTGTGACTCCACAGCACTCTATGAAGGGAGACAATGAGACTGTCTCAAAAGAAAGAAAGAAAGAACACTCCCACAGAGAACTCTAGGGGCTCCCATGGATCTGCGGATTCCACTTTGAGAACTGCTGGAATGTGAGCTTCATGAAGCCTGTTCCCTGGGTGTTACCATCTTCATTTTCAGATGAGGACCCTGGAGCTCAGAAAGTTTAAGTCACTTGCCCAAGGACACACAGGCAGGCAGTGGCAGTCTTGGTTTAAACCTAGGCATGTGATCCCCAACCACACACATGCTATTTCCGGTGTGCCCTAGACAACATGCAAATATGGGGCTTGGGCCTGAGACTGTCAGGCCTTTCCTCTCCACCTTCCCTATCGCCTTACCTCTCGGAATCTTTGGGGCTCAGCATCTACTCCAGGGGAATCTTGGAGACATCTCCCCGCCTTGCAGTGGTGAGGACCGTGGGTCTGTTATCATCTGCCCTGGAGTATCTCTTCTGTCCCTGGCACCAGCTGGGGGCCAGGCCCCTCCCCGGGGTTCCTCAGACCTCCAGGGATGGGTTGCCAACAGCAGGCTCAGTCCTCACTTCTTCCCCGTCTCCGCCCCAGCGCAGCAGTCCACACAGTTCCCAGCATCAAAGGGCTAATCCAATTTCTCGGCTGTGCTGCCCCTTTCCCTCCTACAATGCCAGGATTGATTTGGAAGCAGACAAGCCTTATTAGAGTCATGCCTTTTCCTCCTCTTAAGAGAGTAAACTGGGTGAGGGAACCCTCCCCCTGCCAGTTAACTCCATGCTTCCTGCTAAAACTGACCCCAGCCACCCATCCTTGAGTGTGCTGGGATTTGCTCTAACTTGTTTTTTTTTTTTTTGAGGTAGTCTCAAGCTGTCGCCCTCGATGGAGTGCCATGGCAATACAGCTTACAACAACTGCAAACTCCGGGGCTGAAGCCATTAACTTGCCTCAGCCTCCCAAGTAGCTGGGAAGACATGCACCCCCTTTTTTTGTTGTTGTTGTCATTGTTGTTTTAGCTGGCCCAGTCTGGGTTCGAACCACCAGCCTCAGTGTATGTGGCCAGCGCCCTACCCACTGAGCAACGGGCGCCTAGTGGCAAGAATGGATTTCAGTTTCAGGTCTGCTTCCCTCCTAGGATCTCAGAGCACTTAACCAGTAGGTTCTTGTTCATCCTCCTCATACTCTGGAGGTGTGGAATGGATGGTCTCTCTGTCCTCCTGCTTTGTCTCCCTTCCTCTCTCCTGGGATCTAATCTCAGACCCCCAGCACTAGACCTGTGACTTCAGCCCATCTGAATTGGCATAAGATCTTCAGTGGACAATGAAAATAGGGTCAGAGCCAGGCAGCCCTGAGGAGGCTGGACATAAAGAGCTAGCTGTATGTTTGCTAAACACACTTTTCCTCAAGTATACACAGGAAGGGAGAGTCACAGAGGGCCTTCTGACACCTCCACCACCCCGCCCAAGTCCCCTCTCCAAGGCCCTTCCCTGCCACCTCCTCCTTCCTTGGGAATTAAGGTGCAGCAGAAGAAGGGGCGATTACAGGGCAGAAAGCACTTCCTTTCCATAAGCAGCATAAAAGCTGCTTCCCAGTCACTTTTCAGAACAGGGAGGACATTCCCAACACACCTGGTCCATTAGTCAGACTGGAATCAAGGGTGAGAAGATGTTTCTCTGCAACCAGCCAGCCCTTAGAGAGCAAGGGTTCTCTGGGAGCTCAGAGCACTGGCTGACCTTGGAGAGGGCCTTTCTGCTCTGGAAGGAGACAAACACACTTCCCCAAGGAGCTTGGCCCTGCACTAACACATCTGGCTCATTTGCCTTCAGAAGAAATTGAACCTAGGTGTGGGAGTGAGGAGGAGGAGGAAAAAGAGGGAGAAGAAAGGAAAGGGGAGATGAAGGTACAAGGCATTTTCTCCCACTCTGTGGCTGGTTAAAACTCTTCTTCTCCACAGCTAAGCAGAAAACTGGAAGAAGTGCCCTTCTCCCCTGAAGCCATCCCTACCTGGGCCTCCACTGCCGCTCCCCCAGGCCCTGCCACACAACCTGCAACCTGCATCTGAGCCTAAAGAAGGAGAAAAAGCCTGAGTGAGCCTCAGTAACTTGCCTGGTCCCGTCTTGCAAATGTAATGGGCCGCAGGCCTCGCCCCACCCTGTATCACCTCTATCTCCTTGGGTATGGAAAGGGTTAAGCTCCTCCCAGTCCCTACCCCAGTCACTTCTACTTCCTATCTCCCTGTGCCACACTCACAGTTACAACCACTTACATCCATATTAAGATGCATGGAATAGTAATGGATAAATCCTGCCTCTAATTGCAATATTCCCTAATTGCCAAATTCCAGAGCTACCGCATCAACTCCCATTTATGGGAAGCCCTGCCAGGGTTCTCCATGGCCTAAGGACTCCCTATCCCACAGAGGCATCTGCTTTTCACAAATGCCTCATGGGAACTTCCCTGGACTCCACACCCAGCACTGTCCTGTTTGGGTCCCCAAATGTCCAGTGATGAGGCCCTTGCGTTTCTGTTTCTCTGCAGGGAAAAAGAAGAGACTTCTTTTGGACTCTTTATGGACTGTAGGAAACATGGACCCAGCAAGAAGCTCTCTTGGGGCAGGCGAGCATCTGGGACTCTGTCAGCCTGCACCAGCCAGCACAATGCGCTTTCCAGCTGCAGAGCTCTGCTCTGGGTGTTATAGAGGAGAACCCCAGGCTCTGCCCTTGAGGAGCTCCCAGGCTCAGAGAGGAGATGCGGTTATTTTGAGCCTCCCTTTACATCCCTTGTCCCTTTTACAGAGTAGGCATTTAGTCCATCTGAATAGAGAGTGGAGGAAAAGGAGACAGAAAGTAGGAAATCAGGAAGGAACAGGGTGCTTTGGCTCAGACCAGGCTGGACTCCAGCTGCCCCTCCATGTGAGGGTTGCCTTTTGGACTGAAGATCCCGTGGGGATCTGAATTCTCCAGCCTGGACTCTCTGAAAGAGAGAAGCAGTCAGACACCAGCTGATAGCCATTGCCCCTGCCTTTGTGAGGCCTCCCTGGCCTACCCCTGGGACCCCAATACACACACACATGCACATACAGATACAAATGCACACACAGTGCTGCTAGACTTTAGAGGAGCCATTTAATTATGAAATCAGAACCTGTGGAGGTTTTGGGTGATGATGACATCAGCATCCCAAGGCCCAGGGCAGGTTCAGTTCAGCAGGTGCCCATCCCTGACTCTAGTCCGCCCACCTGGCTCCTCCCTCCCCCTTCAGAGCAGGTGCTCCTGAAGATGTCAGGCCCATGGAAACCCAACAGGGAGGGAGAGCTGATTCAATTTCTCCAAAGGATCAATGCCTAATATTTCAGAAATCTGCTGCCTGCTTTTAATTGCCCAGTCTCTCCTGTTCATACTCAAAGCCCTAATGGCCTCATCCCAGGGACCCCAACTGCATCCTCTGGCTCCACCCTGTAGGTAGAGCTGGTGAGGAGAGGAAGAGGGAACAAAGGAGAGGAAAAGCTCTGACCAATCAGCTACAGAAAAGCCCCCAAAGTGCCTATGATCTGGCAATTTTGAATGAGTCATATAACATCTCTCAGCCTTTGCCTCTTCCTATAAACTGGGAACAGCGATGGCTGCTGGGAGACCTCCAGGTGGTACTGAGGACTGCAGTGATGAATGAGGTGAAAGCCCTTTCTGAAGAGAATGGCCCAACTTAGGAGAATGTTCTCCAAATCATTGTAGGTTGTTTGTTATAAGAGATATGAACTGACCTGCCTTGTCACGGAGTGGGTGGGGGCAGGGGGGAGGCAGGGGTCACAGGAGAGTCTGCTTGCTCCTGGCTATGCACGACCCACACTGCCTAGTATTGCCTTATCTCATGCCTGATGGGAAGCCAAAGATCCCCAGATGAAGTGGTCAAAGAGGGGCCTCTCCTGACTTTACAACAGCAGAGTAACTCACCTTTCTTTCTTGCCCCAGACCCCAAGATTAAAGGGCTACTCTGTAGCCCCTTATGTTCTGACGTTCATTGGCCATTTGGGATGGCAACTCATGTCCTGCTTCCTAAGTGGAAAGGTCTGAAAGGGGCCACCAAGGCCCAACCTCCTCATCCAGGCATTTGGTCAGGTGGCACTCTGTCTGAGTCTGGAAATTATCCAGGGAGGAAGCTTTTCTAACACCTCTTGCTTACCAGAGATTTGGGGAGTCTTTCTTGATGTTTAACTTAGACTTAGTCTTTTTAGAGGAGGAGGCTGGCAGCAGGGTGTGCCCCTGCAGTTCAGACTCACAATGACTGCTCAGGTCCCTCTAGGTCTGGATCCAAATTTATCCATCACTCTGACTACTTCCTTGAACTGTCAGTTCCAGGGATGAAAATGAAGGATTGCTGGGACAAATCCTTCCCAGAAATCAAGCTCTGGCAAGCAATGACTCATTAGGCATAAAGAACTGTCCAAGTGTCAGAGGATGAAATACTAGACTGGCCACAACAGAAGTTATAGCAGCTTCTTCCCTTGAGTTTTTAAGAACAAAAGAAGTGGAAAATGCACCTTCTCTAGCTGCAGAGAACAAGAAAAAACAGTCCTGTTTGTGGACAGGGAAAGTGCTAGTTCTGCTATAATTTATTTTTAGTAAAGTGAGAAATTAGAGCGAGAAAAATGATTCAAAAGGGGGAAAAAAACTGTGGCCCACCTGTATTAGAGTCCAGCCTTATCTGCAATACCAGCTCATAAAATGAGACATAAGCTGTTTTACTAAACTGATCTGTTAAATGGGACTAAGAGATTGGCCAAAGAATATAGAATTATATACAGTAGGTATATTTGTTCTGAAGCCTTAAGGCTCAACAAAGGGCACCTGTTGGCTACACTGGAAAAATTTGTGCAGTGTCTATATAGATACCTTAGGAAAAATTGGAACCTGAATATTCTCTTGAATTGTCCAGAACTTTAGATCAGTTCTGTAGGGACTCTTAAAGCTAGGTATTATCTTAAGAACTGTGCTTAGCCGGGTGTTGTGGCGGGCTCCTGTAGTCCCAGCTACTTGGGAGGCTGAGGCAAGAGAATAGCTTAAGCCCAAGAGTTTGAGGTTGCTGTGAGCTGTGATGCCTGTCTACCCAGGGTGACAGCTTGAGACTGTCTCAAAAAACAAAACAAAACAAAACTGTGCTAAATCTGTAAATAAAAATACTAATGTTCTCATTGCATGAACCTTAGCCTCGAAATCCAGAACTTGTAGATATTTGTAAGTGGCTGCTAAATAGTTTCATTCTCTTATGGTAAACCCAACCTTGACCCCTGTCAGGGAGACAGAAAGCCACAAACATATGCAAGGTGGCTGAGGTCATACAGAAACCAGATCAAAGCACTGGGGATTTCTATGAAAGGCTGTATGAAACATACAGACTGGCCAAACCATTGTGTGAAGTTACTAAGGGGAGAGAGAATGGGCCAATTGAGTAGAAATCCACCCAACCAAAAGCCTTTAAGAGTCTAAAGGAAAACCTGTGGGCAGTCCTAGCGCCAGGCCTCCTTGACCTGGCCAAACCTTTTGAACTGTACATATCAGGAAAAAATAGAACAGGTAGGAAGGGCTCACCTAGTATGTAGCACCCTGGGTAAGACCAGTTGCTTATCTCTCCAAGCAACTCAACTAGATCTCAAAAGGATGGCCCCCATGCCTAAGAACACTTGCAGCCACTGCTATGCTGATACAAAAGGCTGATAAGTTGGCTTTGGGACAAAACTTAAGAGTCTGGGTACCATCCAGTGGTCCCTCTTATGAATCCAAGGAGTATCAGTGGTTGACCAACTCATGCCTCACCGAGTATCAAAGCTTACTGTGTAAAAATCTGAGGTTGGTTATAGAAGTTGTATTCATGAGGCCATGCACTTAAGACAGAGGTAAAAGAAAATTAAGAGGCTTCTGGGGAGATACTTTAACATTTTCCTGTTGGCCACCCTTGCCAAGAAAGTCAGCCAGCATTGTGTGGCATGTAACCAGTACAAATGGTAGATAGGGATCAACCCTGCCACCTGAAATTCAGTCCTATGGGGAAGCCCCTTTTAAAGATGTGCAAATGGACTATACTGAGTGGTCCATCTGTAGAGGAAACTGGTACTTACTAGTTCTGGTCTTCAGATACTTAGAATAGATAGAAGCCTTCCCCACCAAGATGAAGAGGGCTCCTGAAGTAGTAAGTGTTGCCCAGAGAAATCCTCTCATGGTTTAGGTTGCCACTCTGGTTTATATCTAACAACAGACTAGCTTTCATAACAAAAATAGTGCAAATGATAACTAAAGCTTTGAATATCACCTGGAAACTATACATGACATATAGACCTCAAAGCTTGGGCAGGGTAGAGTGCATGAACACAGCCATAAGAGCAGGAATCCGTAAACTCTGCCAGGAAGCAAAACTTAATTGGATACAGGCCTTACCACTGGTCTTGTTCAAACAGACCTTCATCAATCCTCTGAAATTTAGCAGGGACTCCTAAAAGAACTGGGAGAGACTGACTTGAATAGGCAGTTAGAAGCCCTAGGAAAATAGCAAGGAAGACCTCCACTTGGGTAACTAATCACATTCTGTTTAGTCTTTTGTGTCTGTACATTCTTTCCCTCCAGGGGATCAAGGGGATCAAGTCTAGGTCAAGGATCAGAACTGGTCCCCCTCAAATCAAAGTAGAAGGGACCCCACACCATCATCTTGACCACATGCATAGCAGCGAAGGTGAAAGGATTCCTTGCCTGGATTCATCAGCCAGCTGAAGAGAGCTTCACAGCCCTGTGGGAAGCATAGGTAACTTTTCAGATGATCAACATGCCCTGTTCCAGCCACATACTGGGAGCTGGCTGGTCAACACACAGCTGAAGCCTGAGGAAACTCCTTGCAGAATTTGTCTTAATTGGACTTTGGACTTGGGGAAAAGGGGAGGAGGGATATGACCTGTGCAGCCACACCACTGAGATAAGACAAAAGGTGACTCCTTTATAGATTTTTATGAATGTGAAGGCACCCAGAAGGAAGCTTGCACTCAAAATCAGGGACACTACTCAATATGTGATATGGGGAAAAGTGAAAAACCCATGTGTAGGCTCGGCACCTGTGGCTCAAGCAGCTAAGACGCCAGCCACATACACCTAAGGTGGCAGGTTTGAATCCCCAGCCCAGGCCCGCCAAACAACAATGATGGCTGCAACCAAAAAATGACCAGGCATTGTGGCCGGCACCTGTAGTCCCAGCTACTTGGGAGGCTGAGGCAGGAGACTCGCTTGAGCCCAGGAGTTGGAGGTTGCTGTGAGCCTGATGCCATGGCACTCTACCCAGGGGGGTAGCTTGAGGCTCCGTCTCAAAAAAAAAAAAAGAAAAAAGAAAAACCCATGTGTACATTAGCCCCACTACCACGGAACAATTAAGTTCTGGGTAGAGAACCCAAGAAGAGTCACCGTCCCTGAAATCTGAATGCTGGTCCAGACCAGGAAAATAGGAAAGCCCAGCTAGGCGACTGTGAAGTTTATTGCCTGTAACGCCATGCGAGGGTGCTGTAGCAGAAGGAACTGGGAAAGAAACTATAGGACTGATCAGAAATACCTCTGTGCCTTAGATTTTGTCAAAAAGTGGTGTAAAGTCAAATTTGAAAGGTGAAAATGTATGATAGAGAGCATCTGAAATGGTTAGAACTGCAGCAAAAGAAAGATGCTCAAAAGAAGTGGTGAAGACAGATTGCTCCTTAGAGTCAGTGTAACCCCGGGGCCAGTCTTGCAAATTAATACCAGCTCCTGCAGAAACAAGTTGACACTAAGACCCCAAATGAAAATACATATGGAGTCTCCAAGAGCAGAACGAGAGAGAATACCCAGGAAGGGTAAAGTCTAGGAGAACAGGTCTTCTCAAGGAGACCCCAAGGATACACCTGCAGGGTCCTCTCCATGGTGACTCAGCTCTTAGGAATTTATAGACTTAACTTCCTGGGATCTGGAAATTTCCACTTCTGTGAAATCCTATAGTTTTAAGGAGGCTGGAACGGCTTCTCCTGCTGGATTCAAACTGACCAATGAGAAAGTAGTCAGGGGTTGGAACTTTTTCACTGGAGATAAAAAGGGAAAGACCAAGCCAGTAGGAGAGTGCAGCCATTTTAAATTCTTCCATGCCCTTAGCTCTGTGGCTAAAAGCTCTCTTCCTCAAAGACTTGGAAAGGGTGGTACCTGTGGCTCAATGCTTTGGCTCATGGCAGGTTCAAACCCGGCCCTAGCCAAACTGCAACAAAAATAAAATAGCCAGGTGTTGTGGCGGGTGCCTATAGTCCCAGTGACTTGGAAAGCTGAGGCATGAAAATTGCTTAAGCCCACAAGCTGGAGGTTGCTGTGAGCTGTGATGCCACAGCACTCTAATTTGAGCAACAAAGTGTGACTCTTGTCTCTTAAAAAAAAAAAAAAAGACATGGAAAATGTACCTTCTGTCACTGGAGAACCCAAGAAAAAGTCCTGTTTGTGGACAGGAAAAGGACTGTGAGGACTCCACAGGCCACTTACATGGCACTCCCCACATGCTAGGCACTGTTCTAAACACTTTGCAGGCATTAATTTGTTTAATCTGTACTAAAATCAACCTATGTTGTAGGCATGAATTTTAGCCCCATTCTACAGATGGGAAAACAAGACTGAGAAACAGAGGATGATGAACTTGCCCAAAGAGCAAGTGGCAGAGCCGAGGTGGTCCCAGGCAATCTAGCCAGGGACACTACACGGTCTTTTAGAAAAATGTCTATTTCTGAACCATAAGCTATACTAAGGGGAAAAAAATCTCCATGACTTGACATTTCTGCAGTGAAACTATTATTCATCATAGGCTTCCTGACCCCAAGAGACTCCTGAACTGAATCCCAGCTTCTCTGGCCTGGCTTCTCTGACTGGATGGAGGATGAATTATCAACTTTTGCCTATGGATGGATTATTCACACAGGGAATTTAGAATTGCATCTATCCAGTGGGTCATGGGTTATTTTTAAGATAACATGATAGCTATTTATTTATACAATATTACCCCACAAGGTGAGTATTGTTACTTCTGTTTTACAGAGAAAACTCTCCAGCTTATCTCCGGTATAGGCTCTTGAAGCATCCTGTATACCTTTATAATACTCGTCTGAATACAGCTGTGATATATTCTTTATGCAATTATTTGTTTTATCATGTGGCATTCACTAGATCATCGTAATGAGGACAGGAACTAGGTCTATTTTTCTTCTTCTTCTTTTTTTTTTTTTTTTTTGAGATAGAGTCTCACTATGTCACCCTCAGTAGAGTCCCGTGGGATTACAGCTCACTCTCAAAATCTTTGGGCTTAAGTGATTCTCTTGCCTCAGCTTCACTAGGTCTAGTGTTTTTTTTGTTTTTTTTTGTTTTTGTTTTTTTTGAGACAGAGCCTCAAGCTGTCCCCCTGGGTAGAGTGCTGTGGCATCACAGCTCACAGAAACCTCCAACTCCTGGGCTCAAGTGAGTCTCCTGCCAAGTAGCTGGGACCACAGGCGCCCGCCACAATGCCCAGCTATTTTCTGGTTGCAGCCATCATTGTTGTTTGGCAAGCCTGGGCTGGATTCGAACCCACCACCTTAAGTGTATGTAGCTGGCGCCTTAGCCATTTGAGCCACAGGCACCGAGACGCGAGGTCTAGTTTTTGATCTTTTTTTTTATTCAGACCTGGTGGACAGGAGGTAGCAGGTCTGCTTTGTCCCTACCTGAATCTCCATTGCCTAGCATAGCTCTGGCACATAGTAAATTCTCAAAAAGTGGGAGTTGAATGAATGTGGAAACTGATGCTCAGTGTGGCTAAATAACTTGCCTAAACCCAGAATGCAAAATCCACAATGGCAGAGATGTTTGTCCATTGTGCACACTCCCATGTTCACAGTGACTAGAACAGTGGCACATAGCAAGTGATCACTAAGAAAATAGTTTGTGAGCAAAGTCACACTCTTTGTAGTTAATGTCCCTGGGATTTGAACGCAGCCCTGTCTAGCTTCCAGCTTCTATGCTTTGCTGCTTCCTATTTTAACCACTGAGTAAATACCTCGTGTTGTTTCCTCTGGCCTGCCATTCTAGTTCTTAAAGAATATCCCTATCACTCTGAACCTTCTGTGATGTCTGGCTCAGAGAGAGCAAATCTAGCTTCAGTTAAAACCTACCTAGAGGGTGGCGCCTGTGGCTCAGTGAGTAGGGCGCCGGCCCCCTATACCGAGGGTGGCAGGTTTGAAACCAGCCCCGGCCAAACTGCAACAACAATAACAACAAAAAAAAGAACCTGCTAGATTAGTAAAGTCCATGCAGCAAGTCCCAAAGCCTAGTGCAGCAGCATTTCTACTCATCTGCAGCCTTCCATCAAACACGAGGCCACTTCTGTCCAGGGAAGGGAATAAGGAGGCATCCTCCAGCTCACTGAACCCCAACTCCTCCCCCTCCAACCTCACCATCCTTCCTTAGCCTTGCTTCCAGCCCACTCGCCGTCCCTCTATCTACTCTCCCCTGAAAAGGGCAGCAGCACAGGATTGGTGGGAAGAAAGGAGACCTGGCTGATAGGACAAAGTCCCCACAGAGGGAGAAGGGGCCACTCATAGGCTTGCCTAAAAGCAGGGAAATACTGGGGAGGCCAGGCCCCCCAAGACTCAGAAAAGGCAAAGCAAAGGCTCCTCCAGCCATCTTCAAAGCCCACGCACCCCAGGTCTCTGCAGTGGCAGCAACAGCTCTCCCATACCTGCTTGGAGGCTGCCTGGGGGAGAAAGCTGTACAGCTGCAGAGCAGGTCGGGAAAGCCCAGACTCAGTTCCAGAAAGCGTCTGGCTGGCCCTAACAGCTCTTCAGCAAGGTACATGCTACACCCAGGGATAAAACCAACTCCAGTTGTAAGATGAAGCCAGTTGCAAGCTCCTCTGTGGGGGAAGGACAACACCTTTCTCTTCCCCCAGACTTTGGATGTCAGGACCCAAAACTGAAAAAAGAAATGTGTTTGCATAAATTTCCCCCCTCCCTCCAAAACCAATTTGCCTGGGAAAAGGTCCTGCACTGCTGAACAAAGCTGACTCACAACAGAGCCCTGTGGTCTCTTTCTCCAGGGGGCAGTGGGCCAGGTCCACATGAGGCTCTAATTAGAACACTTACCACTGCTTCCCCTCCTCAGCTTTTCTGAAGTTCCCCTCACTCTTCCTTGGGCAATGTAGGGAGGGAAGAGGGTGAGGGGCAAGCCCAAGGGAGCTCCCCCCAAAAGCCAGGCATTTACATGGGTCCTAGAGGATGAAGCCAGGGACTTTTCTGGCAGGCCACCCTGAGGTTGAGGAGCCCAGGAGTGGGGCTTTAGCTGGCACTGGCCATTCCCCAGGGCCAGGGAAAGAAGAGTTGGGGCTGGACTTCCTAGTCCAGGCTGCAGTGTGCCTGGTCTGGACCCCTGACACAAGCTGCAGCTTGCAGTGCCTGCCAGGCCACAGCTGACAAGACCAGGACACCAGGCACGTTCCACTGCAACAGAACTGCCCTGCCCCCTCCCTCACCTGCCCCTCTGGCCTGGCCTTACAGGCTTTGGGAAATGATTTTTTTTTCAGCACCTCAGCTGGTCACAGAGAAGATATTTGTAGCAGCCCAAAAGCTGGGCTTAAACCTAGGAGGGAAAAAATGGCCAGAAGGATGAAGGGCAGCTCTGTTTCTCATTGCCACCCCTCTGACAAGGAGGGAGATGGATTCCAGGGGGACAATTTATTCCCCAGGGGAGACATCTGTCAGGACAGCAGCAGTCAGGGAGGGGGAAAGGCACGCTCCTGCTCTCCAGGTCACATTCCAGTCCACCTTCCCAACTTCTCCGGTGCCCCTAGATCCTAAAGTCCTAAAGATTTCCTTCTTCGAATGCCTACCCCATTCCCACCTGGGCCTACCCACCCATCACCTTGGGCCTCTGCCCTTCCCTCCCTGCTGCAGCGGCCCTCTCCTGGCCATCCATGCACTCCCTTCTCCTGCCAGGGGAAGAGCACCTACCCCTCCACCTCCACAGAGAGAGGAGGGAGGATGCGGCAGAGGAAGAGCCCCTGCCCAGCACACACACACAAGCCATGGGCTGGGGGTGTCCTGGAGGCACCTGTGGAATGCAGGAATGAAAAAGGGAGGAGAAAGGAGGATGGGAGGCTTGGGCTAGTGGTATGGGAAAAAGATAAAGCTGCTCTTTTGAGTTAAAAAAATGAAAACCCTGTGCCCTGGAGGAGGGAAAAGAGGCTGGGGAGGAAAGATCCCAGTGAAGAAAGGTAAATGTCAGGACGGGGAGTGGGACTGTCTGTGCTTGCGGGGCGTCCTAGCTAGTGCTGAGTCATGAGATTTGGGGAGATGTGAAAGGCGCCTCCATCCCACCCGCGCTGGTCTTCACCCTCACTTCCAGACACTCCCTACAGCGTGTTTTCCCAATCTCTCCCCGATCCAGGGTCTCTGGCTCCCAGAGCCTGCACACCCTCCCCTCACCTCCCACGACGACGGGGCCAGGAATCCCCTCACCTTGAGGCGGGGGCAAAAGAAGCTTCGTTGGCGATGGCTCAAGCAGGCGCTGAGTGGGCGAGATGCGAGCAGGGACGGGAAGGTGGGGCACGTCCTCCGGACACCAGAGAGGGGCGCAGGTGCAGAGCCGCGGGCGCGGGGGACCACGGCCCGCCCCTCTCCTCTGCAGCTGGACGCTTCGAGACCGCGGGGAGCCCAGCCCCCTACCCGCCCCAATCCCGCAGAGGAGCTGGCTCCTTGCCCCTCCAGTCTGGCTCCCCAAACAAAACCTCAAACTACCCCAAAGGACGGTGCGGGCGCCCGGCCCCCTTGGCCTCAAACTTCCCCAAACCACTCATCCCCCAAGAGCCTCGTCCCACCCGGTAGCTACTCGGCTCAGTAGCAGGAGAAACTTTGGAGCGGGAGGTCGGTGCCACCCACGGGGGTCAGGGATGCGGACTTACCGGTGAGCGACCCGAAGGAGGCCGGAGAGATCCCAGGTACTCGATGTGAGAGAGCGTCGGGCTGCAAGGATGCGGTGCAGGCGACGGCTTAGCAGGGGCGTCGGTTCCCCTGGGGCGCGGAGTCCCCGCTCCGCCTCTGCCTGCCCCAACTCGGCTCCGAAGTGCCTTTGCCGCAAGATTTGCTGAGCTTAGCAGTCTGCGACCAGGCGGCAGAGGGAGGGGGACTGATCGATGGGCGAGCGCGGCTAGCGCTGCAGTGAGGGGAGGAGACCGAGCTGGCGGCGCGGGAGGGCGGGGACGCAGGCAAAGGAGGAGGCCCAGAGGAAGTGCTGGGGCGGACCTCCCCTGCGGGACCGGGAACCCTCTGCGCAACGCCCCCACCCCAGAAGCTCTGTGCCCCTTCCTGCCGCTCAAGGTCACGGCGGCTACACCCCAGGCAGGAAAGTCGGACGGGAAAGGGATCCCATCCGCCCCACTCGAGAGGGGTGTCTCTATTGAGCCAGCTCCTCTCCTCCAAGTTACGACCCCACTGCAGCAAAGCCTAAATGAATGGTCTCAGGAGTTCTCCATAGCCATTTTTGGATCCCTGAGCCCCTCTTCTCCCTCCTCCTGCCTCTGTGAGCCACCCCCTACCTATAGATGGTGGGGACTACTGAGCCTAAAGGATTGGTGAGAAAGAGGAGGATCCTGGGGAAAAGACAAAGGTGCCTGGGGCCTGTGACAATGGGGGAGGGGAGAGGAAGATCTACCAGGTGACAAGGAAGGAGGGGCTGGAAGGAGGTGGAAAGGAAAGGAGGAAATTGCTAGTTATAAAGACAAGATTCTTCACACTAGTTTGCTTAATGCATGAGACATCCCTTTAAGATAAGGTATTATGGGGAGTTTGCAGATGGGGAAACAGAGCCACAGAGAGTACATAGTGGAATTGTGGAAGAGCCTGGGGAGAAAGAGAGGGTTGCAAGTGCAAAGTGCAGCCCTCCTAACCCATCAGGAGCTGCCTAACCCACCCTCTCCACGCCCAGCCTACTATTAGATATTTTGCTTTTCAACTATTCATCATTTTTTTAAAAATGAGCCTCCAGTATTCTTAGACCATCATCACTAAACTGCATACCCATCTAGGGACCATCAGGGCAGCTCCAGATGGGTTAGGAGGGCTGCCATCCGGAGGAGAAACACAGCACAGCATCAGGAATTCCTTACAGCACAATTTGAATATCCACTTTAACTTTTTGGAGTCGACTTTCATAACAGGTCCACAACATCCTGCCTGTCTCCCAGGTACCAGATGGTACTTGGCCTGAGGTCAGTCTTCAGTATGTACTTGCTCAGTAAGTGAGAGACGGAATGAGGGCAAACAGAGGGTGTGCAAGAGCAAGTGGGATTTCAGGGTTGGAGGGAGACAAGAGGCTGTGGAGAAGGCTTTTCAGATCACTTTGCAGATAATACCAGATAGAACTCAGAGACCATCCCCAGTCAGCTTGCCTCAGAGCAAGGGGGCAAGTGGCTGCCACCTCAGTGGATGTCCTAAGGCACAGAGGTCATCCCTGCTCACCTGTAGAGCAGCGGGAACAGGCAGCCTTGGAGGAAGTGAGGAGTCAAGTTTGAATCTTTGAGGAGTAAGATAGATGGTAGTCATCATGCTGTCCTTCACATTCAAGGAAGATGCCCAGCCCCACCCTTGGCCAGGTGTGTTGGAGAACTTGTTGCTTCATCAAAGGGGCTGGGTGTACTCAGTTTGTTTACCCCTTCCTACTCCCCATACTGACGTGTGTCTGCAGGACTCCAGCCAGAGACAGGGCTGCAGCCTTCTTGCACAGAATCAAGCCGAGATAACTGGCCTAACATGCTTCAACTCTTATATGGTAGCCTGCCCAGCTGCCCACCATTCCAATCAAAGCCTGTGTTAGTCTGGTGCCCCAGCTTCTTCTAAGCACGTCGTCGGGGGAAGCCCGCCTGCCTTCCCAGACTATTAGGAGAGTCAGTGCTGCAATCAATTTGGTTAAATGAAAAATGTGGTGTCTCTGGCCACAACATTAATGTTCTTTTAATTCATCAGGACCTATAGAGTCTGGGTTATAACCTAATCAGGAGCCCACCCAGAATCCTTCTTGCTTATTCCCCCAGGGTTCTGAAGCTGGAAGAGGAAAGAATGGAAAAGGCATCCATCCACCCTCTCCACACCCAGCCTACTATTAGATATTTTGCTTTTCAACTATTCATCATTTTTAAAAAATGAGCCTCCAGTATTCTTAGACCATCATCACTAAACTGCATACCCATCTAGGGACCATCAGGGCAGTCCCTCTGCCTCCATGCAAGATCATTTTGAATGCATAAAGGAGGGGGAGGGCTGCCCATCTTTTACTGAGAATTATCTGGCAGGGTGCAGTGGCTCAGCCTTGTAATCCTAGCACTCTGGAAGGCTAAGGAGGAAGGATAGCCTGAACTCAGGGGTTGGAGACCACCTTGAGCAAGAGCCAGATCCCATCTCTACTAAAAATGGAAAAACTAGTTTCGGGCTCTGCGCCTATAGCTCAACCGGCTAAGGCGCCAGCCACATACACCTAAGGTGGCGGGTTCGAATCCCCAGCCCGGACCCGCCAAACAACAATGATGGCTGCAACCAAAAAATAGCCGGGTGTTGTGGTGGGCACCTGTGGTCCCA
>CAUYTI010042539.1:0-13400 GCA_963575145.1 Galago senegalensis
CTAATACCAGTTTAATGATGTTTTATTGATGATGATTTTTGATTACTTTTAAATTGTCATATGTATTTCACTTGCCTACATGTTGTCAATCACATAAGTATATTTCTAGTTTACTTGTGAAATTATTCCCTATGTAAAGTATTATAATTTGTTACATTCAAAAACAGCATTTAAAAAATTACTCTTGCTGTTCTCTGGAATTACTAGCCTGTCCCATAAGAAAGCCTTTTAACCCAACAACTAACTCCCTGTCCCCCTGTTCAACTACAATGACAGGCAAAGAGTGCGGAGGACCTGTTTGTTTATCAAAAGAATGGAGGGGTTGAGGGCCCCACAGACTACAGCCCCTCCCATGAACAAACCCCACACCCTCAATTGGGATTCTCCCCTGACACCGGCGCTGCAGGCACACACCTGCTCAGAGAGCTCTGGGCCTTGGTCCGCGTAACAGGTTCAGGAACGCTTGGAGCAACAGGGTCCCAACTCCCTGCCCCTCTCCACCATTTGCCATGTGGGCTCCGTGGGCCAAGGGGTGCCAGTGGCAAACTTTCGTCCGAAGACTCTAAAACTGAAGGGAAATTGCCCGGTCCTCCCACAGCCACTTCCGGCTCCAACAACGCCCCTCCCCTCTCAGGACACCCAGGTCTCCTGTACTCACCATTTCCAGCTCCGGGGATGTCCTGGTGTCCTACCTACAGATCTCCCAGTACCTGCAGGTCACAGGGTGACAGAGGCTGCTGCAGAGACACCTGGGATCTCTAGGTGAAGGAAGAACTGAAGAGGAGGCCCCAGCTCAGGGTCCAGCTCAGTAGACAAACGCTGATCAGAATCCCGGATGCCGCCTTCTTCTTTCTGGCTGTGCATCTGATTGGACAGTTCATATTGGAGCATCCCTGATTGGATAGGGCCTAAGACCCCACCTCTCTGACCTTGAGCGACAGGAATGCCATCCAACAAGAGGCTGGAAAAGGCCGGAATGCAAATGCTTTCTTCCCCGTAGCACTTTTTTTTTTTTTTTAAATTTTAAATTAAAGGTAGGCTGTAGTCCTAGCTACTTGGCAGGCTGAGGCAAGAGAATAGCTTAAGCTCAGGAGTTGCTGAGTGTTGTAATGCCACTGCAGTCTATCCTGGGCGACAGCTTGAGGCTCTGTCTCAAATAAATAGATAAATAAATAATAATAAAATAAATTAATAAATTAAGGTCAGGGATCATGACTTTCTTCATCTCCATATTCCAGGACCATTGTGCATGCCATACAGTAACTGTTTAACAAATTTCGATAAAAGGAATGAAACTGTAATTATTATTTAAATACCAGTTAGACTCTGCTGTGAAGGTGTTTTCAATATACATCATGATGTCTAGGTAAAAAACATGCACATAAAGAACTCAGGAACCTAATAGACAGATGAATGGCCTTGTGAGTTAAAGCAAAGGCTGGCTATCTATGGCAGTGCAGAGAAGGGTGAAATTACCTGTCATCTCCAGGAGGTTGGCATTGCAGGAGTCTTCATGCATGAGGTGGTGTTTTAAGCTCCCAACTAACAGCCAATACATAGGGCTATGTGGTACAACTCTTGGGGGAAGGGCTGAGCTACAAAGTGGACTTTTCCTAACACACTCTGTAGCTCTTTTTACACAGGGTTTTGTGCTTTCCCTAGCATGCAGCTCTGCCGGAGGGATATTTGCATTTAGTGCTGAATATAAATTATATCCTTTTATTAATTTCAGTTATATGTATATACACATATGTGTTTCTGTATAAACACAAAGTAAATGCATGTTTTCTACTCATGGAAACAAGACACTAACAATTATTTATATATATTTTTATGGTGAAAAGTTATATACAGAGTGAGCAAAAAGTTCATGTGCAATTTACAATAGTTTACTATTTAAACTTAAAATTTCAGAGCAAGCTGGGCACCCGGAGATCAGTGGTTAGGGCGGCAGCCATAAACACCAGGGATAGTGGGTTGGAAGCAGGCCAGGGTCTGTTAAACAAAACAAACAACAAAATAGCTTGGTGTTGTGGTGGGCACCTATAGTCCTGGTTACTGGGGAGACTGAGGCAGGAGAATTTCTTTTTCTTTTTTTTTGAGACAGAGCCTCAAGCTATCCCCCTGGGTAGAGTGCCATGGCATCACGCTCACAGCAACCTCCAACTTCTGGGCTCAAGCGAGTTTCCTGCCTCTGCCTCCCAAGTAGCTGGGACCATAGGCACCCACCACAACGCCCGGCTATTTTTTTTGGTTGCAGCCGTCATTGTTGTTTGGCAGTTCCAGGCTGGGGATTCGAACCCGCCACCTTAGGTGTACATGGCTGGCGCCTTAGCCGGTTGAGCTATAGGCGCCGAGCCGTCTGCAATTTTTATTGTATGTGTTGGTTCATACATACACACATCACCACACTCAAGATTCAGAACACTAAGATCTTTTGTGTTGTTTTTAATCTCTGATTTCCATATGTTAGTTTTCACAAAATTTATGGTGCTCCTCTCTACTATATCAGATAACCCTGAATCCAAAGCCTCTCCAGTGTGCATCTTGAGAGAAAAGCTCCAGTCTTAGGAAGCAAGGATGTAGTGTACATAAGAGAGGGTAAAAGGCACATTCCTAACTGCACAGGTAGTAGAGAAGATCCCAGGAAGTTTAACTGCTCCAAATATAGACTTTCTACCAAGCTCTTTCAAAGCCATTTCTGACTTCTGATTTCAGGTGTACCCTAGTACTATTTTTCTGGGATGTGAAGGAACAAATCAACTTGGTTTATCTTAGTATCCTGTAGAAGAAAGCTGCAACTCTGTTCTACTAAGTCACTTACTCTAATTCAACGGTTCTCAACCTGTGGGCTGATACCCACAGGAACTGTATTAAAGGGCTGTGGCATTAGGCAGGTTGAGAACCACTGCTCTAATTCATTCCCTTTCTAACTTTGAAAAATTTGTTGATATCTCTTGCCAACTTCTGAATTTTCTCCTACTCTGTTTATCTGAAAGTTTTAAATTGGAGCTCCTGTTTTTTCCTCCCAAACCTGCTTTCCACTTGAGCTATCTTTTCTTCCCAAAATTAAAACATGGACGTTACTATGATAAGAATTGCAGAAAACCTTTCAATATTGTCAACAGGCACTTTGGGCCACAATTCCTTTTGAGATCTTTTTTGATTGCCTAACAAAAAACAGAGAGATAACTATACTGCTTAATTCTCTGCCATTTATATTGACCATCCCTCATACTAAACTTTTTTCTTACTTGTTCTCCAAGTTGTTGGAATCTGCACTGTGCAAAGATCATCAGCAGATTCATCTGCTGAACTGCCAATGAAATCAAAGTTAAGGCAGTTAAGGACCAGTTTTAAGACTTGCATTACCAGGTTTTGTTGGTATTCATCCTGAAGATTTAAAGGTTTGGCCAACACCTGAAAAAAGTTCAAAAGCAAATAAGACACTATGAAATACATCAATAAATTTTCACTTTATGAATTAAAATAATGCAAAATGAAAATCAGAAAAAGAAGTTTAACTGTAAAAAGTTATATTGTTATACTGTTCCATATTAATCGCTATCCACAAATTTCAATAATAAACTAGTTACAAATTTAATTTTGTAAAGTGGGAATAAAAACTTTTATACTTAATTACATATTCTGAGTTACCTTCTAAAGTTACAAGAGATAGTTTGGATAAATATATAACACAACTATTTAAATGCCAAGATTCATTAACTCAAAGGCACCACGCTGAAAAATACAACTTTCTTCAAGAAAAACTGGATTAACTTCATACATAAAACAATCACATTTGGTTAATAAAGGCTGTGAGAACTATATGAATGTGGAAAGACACTCAAAAGTTTCTGGAGAACAATCCTGACCTCCAAATAATGACCATCCTGACACAACCAAAAAAGATTACACGCTTTAGAGATATATAATGAAATATTTGCAGAGTAAAAGATGTGAAGTTTGAGATTTTGCTTCAAGAATAATAAAAAAAGATCCGAAGTAGGTAGGTAGGCATAGAGAGAAAACAAGATTAGCTATGAGTTTTTAACTTATTGACAGGTTCAAGGAGGTCATTATAATATTGTCTACTTTTGCATGTGTTGAAATGTTTCATATTAAAAGAAAATTTTAAAGATTATAGAGGGTCTTTGGTCTGATATAGTGTGGCAGTTATCATTTTACTATACCACAGAAATAATTGAAAACTAGTGCTCATTGGAACATATTTTCAGAAACAGTATATTACACCCTTAACCAGCTTAAGCTCCACATTAGAGTACATATTTACATAAGAAAACACAATATAATTATTAATCACACTATCGCTAAGTTCAATAGAACACTACGTAGCAAACAGGGAGATACTACTATCCAATGAAATTATTAAAGTCAACTATCTTGTCTAAACTATGAATAAATTTTTATAGTTGATGAATTAGGAAAACTTATTGTCATTTCATTTTTCATCTGTACCCTATGAAAATACTGGCAGATAAAGAAACTAATACTCAATTAGCTTCAGTAATACAGAATCTACAGTAGGGAAACAATAAACTACTAATAAAAGACAAGTCAATAAGTTGCTTTTAAATTTTATCTTATCACAAACTCAGTAAATAAAAATAAATTTTTTGGAACCTCTTACAGATTTGTAAAAATTTATTGTGTAAGTGGTCCCCAGGTTACACACAGATACATTCCTAAAGAATGTCTTTAGATCTAATTTGTATGTAACTCAGATCCCTGACAAACAGCACATTTATTGTAAGAATAATAGCTCGTATGTGGTAAAAATAATACAGTGTAATAAGAATAATAATCCCCCTGTACTGCAACAGTTAGCTATAGAAACTACTGTGCTATTTCTTTTAATTCAAACAGAACATAAAAACAAACTCATACAAAAAGTTTACATAGAATAGGAGAAATTTCAAAAAAGAAAATTAAAGGTTAATACTCACTTAATGTTGCATCAGCACTATGTTAACAGGAATGTTACACCTATTCTGACCTAACAAAATCAATAATAACCTTTCCATTTCAATAATTAATCCACTACACTACTTAAGTAATAATAGATGCTTTCACTAGAGCAGTGCTTTTCATATGTTCCATTATTCTGACTTTATCCTTTATAATTGTTCTAACAGTCAACTAAAGCCTAATGCCTTTCCAATGAATGATGATGTCTGTCCTTTCTCTGAACACTATCTTATTTCTATTTTCACTTCCATTGTAATTACCTTTCTCTTCAATGCAAGCTCACCTGGAGTTGCACTAGACTTTCACTTATGGCCAAGAAGGCATGGTCACAAGGCAAATACAAACTCACAAAATAAAATTTAAAAATTAAGATAAACTCCCTGCTCTCTGCTCTCTTCTCCCTTTCTCACCTCTTCCCTCCACCCCCACTCTTTCCTTTCGCTAATATAAACTGAACTCTTATTTCCTGAAAATATTTAAGAATATATTTTCCTTTCTCTAATATAAAATAAACAGCTAATATTGCTAAATATTTATTCCTTTCTCTAATATAAAATAAATTCTTATTTCCTAAAAATATTTTCCTGAAAGTGAAGCAGTACATCAGGGGCTTTCCGTGAGGGACTATGTAAACAATGAGACTAGCCGCTGGCATAAAGGTGCTGTGCCAACAAACCACTTAAGGCACGTAGGTTTGTTTCTATGTGTGGAAGAAACTAGTTTCTCAATTATTAATTTAATTATAAATTATCCTTATGAGGAGCCTTGGGAGCCTATTGGTAACCATGAATGCCACAAATCAGGTCATCATAACCTGGGGACTGCCTGTGAACAAAATTAAATTTGTCCACAATAATGCTTCAAAAAGCAGAATGAAGGCGGAAATCCACTTGGAATTCTTTTAAACCTCTATAAACTTCCAAATACATTAACCAGGAAATTGAATTATTAAATAACTTACCTCTTTCAAAAGAGAGCATGCCAGCACTAAAATGTCTTTGAGTGAAGTGTCACGAAATGAGGTAGCTATTTTCCTGTGTTTTGCTGAAGGTCTAGAATAATCAACCTGAAAGATAAAGATGAAATTAATTTAACCAGACGTACCAAAAACCAAAGCAACATTGTACTAAGTAAGAAAAAGAAAAAAAAAACAATTAAAGAATCGTAAAGTACAGAGCTAAAGAACTTCTAAAAATCTACAGGATAAATGACCTGCCTAGGTTTATGTAAAGAATAAAATAGCAGAGTCAGGCTTAAAACCCAAGTTTCTGGGCTGTTTCCATTTAGTGCTCTTCCAACAAACCATATTGATACCAAAACAGTTAATCACACTTTCAGAGGCAGTATAAGAAATAGTAGTAGATGGGGTGGCACCTGTGGCTCAAAGGAGTAGCGTGCTGGCCCCATATGCCAGAGTGGCAGGTTCAAACCCAGCCCTGGCCAAAAACTGCAAAAAATAAATAAATAAATAAATAAATAAATAAATCGTAGTAGATACATATGTACTAAGACTATCAATTGATGAACTATGTACCATGTATCACAATACGAAAGAAACGACTTTCCTGTTCCTCAGAGTCTACCCATAAAAAGACACATCTCTAAGGCAATTTTCAAACTCTTTCTGTGAATCAGCAAACTGAATTAGTTACAGAAAAATTCTTCCATAAGAAACTGATAGTCCTATACATGTATATATACCACATGAAATTGGTTCATATATCCTTGCCATTTTAAAAAGAAACCAAGGCAGGAATTATAATCATAAATCTCATTTATTATATAGGTTCTAGTGTATTCCTTCTGAATATTTTATAGCAAATCACAGATAAATTTTAAGAAGAAATGAACTAAGATTAGCTCTTGAGTTTCTCTATGTTGAGAACTATACCATTAATATTTCCATTTATCAATAGAAAACAAGCAAACAAAGCTGAAGTCTGATATTTAACAATGAACACTATGGTCTACAATTACCATACAGAAGATGACCAAAAAAATATATACACATTTTAAGAAAGGAAAAATACTATTAAAACTGGAATACTCAATATACACTAATAAAGTTTGTTATCTTGTATATTGTATCTTGTATCCCTTGTAATTGCAGAAGTCAAACATGACTCAAGTATTATAATTTTAATACAGTTTTTTCCTTTCTTAAAATGTGTATATATTTTTTGGCACCTTCTGTAGTATTACTGTTTATTCCTAGTGCTATTTGGAAGAAGAAAATAAATTATCTTCCTTGCTAACATTTGTAGATTTATTAAATAAAAAGTAGTGAACTCAATATTATCTGAAACTTCCTAAGTTCCAATACACAATTTAGACTATACCTAAATATGACATTTACTTATAAAACATGAAACATCAGTGTAAAGTGGTTACACAAAGTTGTTACTAGAATCTATCTATATCCAACATGTAAGACTAGAATGATCACTTTCAGCGTTACTCCCTTAAATTACAAACTTTATAAAGTTTAAAGTCTGCCTTTCCCACATTTTCCTCAATAAATAAAAAAAAGTTTCTCCTAATACAAATTAGTAAGAGCATACAGCATTACAATTCCAACTTACAAAATGCTCTTCACATTATTTCACTTAACCCTCAGAACTCATCTGTGAAATGCATATTATCCTTTTTAAAACACATGAGAAATTTAGTTTATAGGCACTCTTAACACCAACCTCTCATTACCACCTTATCCATGATATAGAAAGAAGAAACTTTAGTGCCTTCTATATACTAAGTTCTGTGCTAACAGTTTATCTCATCTTAAAAAGATCCACACAAGTAGGTATCATTATCATTTTATAGATAACAATATATAAGCTTTAAAGAAGTTATGGAGTTTGTTCAAAGTAGTCAACGATAGACCTAAATATAAATCCCAATGATAGACCTAAAATACAAATAAGATGTCTTATTTCAGAGTTACCTTCGAGGCCCACGTGCTTATTTGATTTGGGTTACTCATTTAAATATCCACTGTTTTGAGAAAATAGATTGCACATCCACTTTCTATTGCATATCTGTGTCTCTACCATGTAGACAAAGGGTATTTTGCTTCTTTTTTTTTTTTGAGACAGATCTCACTCGGCTGCCCTGGGGTTGAGTGCCATGGTGTCATCACAGCACACAGCAACCTCAAACAATCTCTTGCCTCAGCCTCCCAAGTAGCTGGGGCTACAGGCACCCACAACACCTGGCTAGTTTTTCTATTTTCAGTAGAAACTGCGGACACATTTTCACTCTTCCTCAGGATGGTCTCCAACTCCTGAGCTTAAGCAATCTACCCACCTCACCTCCCAGAGTGCTAGGATTATAGGCCTAAGCCCCAGTGCCCATCCAGGTATTTTAGTTCTTGATGATTATATATTGACTATACTACAGAAAACAGTAGACTTGGCTTCCAAAAAGCAGGATAACCTATAAGGTCCCATTAAGTTGCAGGAAAAATTAAATTTGTATCTTTTTCTTATAAGATACATCCTATTACAGTGACACTAAGTGAACATAGCTGGCTCACATCTAACAACTCTAATATTTAATATTCCCCTACTATATGGTTTAGAAATGCTTAATAAATGCTAGTTAAAAATTAGCCTGGGTAAAATGTCTCCACAGAAGACCTATATTTTTCACCGTATAAAGTCAAAAATCATTAGAACTTTGATCTTTTCTTAACATGTACTTGATTCTCTGAAAGATAAATCTGAAACATCCTGTGCCAAACCATTAAGAAAGTATTCAAAAAATGGTAAAGAAATGTTAAATAGACATAAAAGCCTACCTGAAAAGGTTCTTACTGGCCAAATCTCAAAGTAAATAAAGTTAGTAATGAATTATGAAATATTAAATAAAATAGAAAACCAGTGACCCACACTAATATAAAAAAAAAATAAGGCCAGGCACAGTGGCTCATGCCTATAACCCTAATACTTGGGGATGCCGAGGCAGAATTGCTTGAGGTCAGGAGTTCAAGACCAGACTCACAAGAGCAAGACCCTAAATATGCTAAAAA
This sequence comes from Galago senegalensis, assembly GCA_963575145.1. Classification (NCBI taxonomy): domain Eukaryota; kingdom Metazoa; phylum Chordata; class Mammalia; order Primates; family Galagidae; genus Galago; species Galago senegalensis. The sequence continues at coordinate 9,020 of CAUYTI010042539.1, forward strand.
TTAGCAGGGTTGGTGGCACATGCTTATAGTCCCAGCTACATGGGAGGCTGGGGCAGAAGGACTACTTGAACTCAGGAATGTTAGGTTGCAGTGAGTTAGATTGATGCCACTCTACTCTAGTCTGGGAAACACAGTGAGAGCATGTCTCAATTAATCAATCAATAAGTAAATAAATAAATAAATTTGAAAGCAATGAGGAACAAGGTATTTTCAGCATCTTAAAGTACCTCCCCACAAAATATTTATTAATTACAAAGGAAAAAAGAATACATCTACTAGAGACTAGTAGAGATTATCTTGAGTAAGAGACCAAAGTGAATATCATCAGTAATATGACAAATCAAATCATGTACTTACTAACAAGAGGCCACATTATCATTTCTGAGATATTCCCGACAAATATGCATAATCTGAATCCAATGAGGAAATCACAAATTGTGGGATATTTTACAAAACAACTGACCTATAATCTTCAAAGGTATCAAAGTTGAAAGTGAAAAACATTCAGGAATTTTCCAGATTGAAGGAGATTAATAAAACATGAGAACTAAATGTGATGCACAATGCTAAACCAGCCCTTTTGCTAAAAGGACATTCTGGGACAAGTGGTGATATTTGAATGGGACACAAAGATTAGAGAGTAGTAACGTGTCAGTGTTAATTTTCTGATTTAAATCATTGCATTATGGCTATTTAGGAGAATGTTCTTACATATAGAAAATAAACTAAAGTATTGCCTGGTGGTGGGGACTTACATTGGCCACGTAGTATCAAACAGTTGAGAAAAAAACTTCTTTGTAGTACCCTTGTGATTTTTCTAAAATTTTGTTTATTAAAAATAGAAAGTATTTATTGCTTTGTAAAAGTGAACTACACTTTTTTTTTTTTGAGACACAGTCTCACTATGTCACCCTTGGTAGAGTGCCATGGCATCAGAGCTCACAGCAACCTCAAACTCTTGGGCTTAAGCCATTCTCTTGCCTGAGCCTCCCAAGTAGCTGGGACTACAGGCGCCCAGCTATTTTTTTGTTGCAGTTGTCACTGTTGCTTTAGCTGGCCCGGGCTGGGTTCAAACCTGCCAGCCTGGATGTATGTGGCTGGAGTCCTACCCACTGAGCTACTTTTTTTTTTTTCCTGAGATACAGTCTCAAGCTGTTACCCTGGGTAGAGTGCCATGGCATCATAGCTCACAGCAACCTCCAATTCTTGGCTCAAGCAATCCTCTTGCCTCAGTTTTTCTATTTTTGGTAGAGACAAGGTCTCGCTTTTTGCTCATGCTGGTCTTGAACCCATGAGCTCAAGCTATCCACCTGCCTCAGCATCCCAGAGTGCTAGGATTACAGATAGACACGAGTCACTGCGCCCAGCCTGAACTATACTTTTATTAGAATACCACATTACACAGCAAACCCTCACTCCAGGACAACCTAAATCCCTTTTGTGCTGTGAAGGAAGAAATGAATCAAACTGCTCATTTAAAGAAGCAAGCAATTGCAAAAGCTAGATGATGGGCACACAGGGTTATTATACTGTTCTCTTCACTTTTATGAGCTAAAATTTCCATACAAATATATATGTATATTTTTTAAAGCTGCAATTCTTTAGACACATTTACAGAATGGTAATAGGATTAGCCAAAGTCCCTGTCAGAACATCCTTGCCTACCCAGTTTATTACTAGTCCTAGAAATATAAACACTGTAGAGAAATCCTCACCTAGGTACTCTGGGCCAAAGGAACCAGGAATATGATAACCATGATAAATTATGAGGTCATCTCAAATTTTGGAAATCCTTTCTATAAATCTAGAAATATTTTCTAATTCCTGATTGAATAAAAATAGAAAAGAGTTATTTTGCTGCTGTTTTTTAAGACCAAGGGCACTGAGAAGTAGTCATGGGTATGCAAGCTCTCCCTACACACACATGCAAACACATACTACTCAAGATGATGAGAGTTTTTTAATTTAAACATGACATTCTCCTTTATTATAAAATTATTCCAGATAGAACCCAACTTCTGCTTTTGTTCTGTTTAGAACCATATTAAGTACAAAAGTGAACAGGAGCAGGTGATAATGTGCTCAGCTGCTGAGCTCATAAAAGCACTGTTGGGGGGAGGTATAGTTTCTGAAAATTCTCCTTTTACAAGGGGAAAATCTAAGCTGAAACATGGCTAAGGGCCAAGAGGCCTGTTTTTTGATGAGTCCTGCTGGGTATCCATTGTTGAGAATCAATTCACCAAACCACTTATGTTTTATTTGTAAGTGAATAAAGGTTTGTTTTCTCTTTTGCATATAATTTATTTCTTATGGTCAGTATATTACTATATATACAGGGATAAAAGGACAATTCTTGTCCATAGAGTAAGAACCATGTCTAATTCCCTCCTCTTTGTAGTATTTTCTACCATTGCTGATATTTTCAATAACAATGATTAAGTATCCCACTATTTAATTATCCCACAAATAAAACAGACACATAAAAAACCCAGATTATTCAATTTCATGCCACACAAAGAAGACTGTACATTTTGCATTACTTAAGCAAACTTCATGTCCCCTTGAGATGGAAAGGCTTGCTTACCAGGTTCATTTCCTGAGTCAATTCAGAAAGGATTATTACTCCTATTATGCAGTGTTCCACAGTACCCTTTGGAGAAAATAACTAAGTTTAGCCTATGTGGAGATAAGTGATTGGTTCTTAATGTGTAAACCAGACAATATTTATAATAATTAAATACTAAAATATCACATTTACTGGAAAATATAACTTTTAAAAATATAAAGAAAAACCACCATGAGCTCTACAGAAGAGAATTTCAAGCTCATTTTTTTGAAGGATAAATCTGGATATACAGTCTAAGAAAAAAGCTCACCAAGTGAAGAAATAATAAACCACCCCTCTTTAACCAAAACTAATTTTCCTTAAGAATTGTAATAGACCACTGTTTCTTCATCTGGACACCAACCAAAGTAGTTTCCTTCCAATAGGAATTATGTTTGCATGGAAAAAATATATACCTGTAAATATTGGACTCATAGCAAACAAGGCATGATGGTCATCCTAAGTCAGAAGCACAGAAGAACCAACAGCAGATGTAGGTTTCCCTGAATCAACCCAAAATGATGGAACTGCTAGAACAATGTGTCCTCTTGCTTTTGTTTATTTTCTGTCTTTTTACTGTCCAAATGTCTAAATTTGTATAAGTTAAATTATCTGTTTTTGTCACAGGCGTACATATTTGATACCTGTATACAATGTGTAATTATCAGATCAAAAACATTCATGAGAAACTGACACTGTGACTATAGTATAACATAAAAATTTTTTAAAAATTATCAGAAGTTAGCAGCTCTATTGCTTTACTAGGTCACTGTGTGACCTCATAGAAATTATCTAACTTTTCTAAGCCTCAGTTCTCTCATTTACACGATGAAATCCATTTCACAGGATTGTAGTAATAAACATTAAATGGTGTAATATATGAACAGCATTTTATATATATATGTGTGTGTGTTTTGTATTTAAGTAATACATAGACATATGTGTCATAAATGAAAGAACATACATTTTTTTAAATTAGAAAACATGATTATTTGCATTCTTTTGGTTTGGAAACTAACAGCATAATCCTCATTTACTGACAACAAATGATAAAAGACCCAGAGGATAAATAATAAATCTAATTAATATGGTACTGATAGACACAAAACAAAAGATACAACTTGAAGAAAATAACAAAAAAAAAAAGCAAATAGATGTATTCTAATAATGTAATGATGGCTACTTACCTGGAGAAACTTCTTCACATCAGCAATAATTTCTCTGAAGATGAACTGGTCTTTTTGAACCTCAAACCACCCCAACTTAGTGATTTTGGCAATGACTTGAATGAGAGCTTGAATGACAAAGGGAGCAAGCTTGGGTTGTGACGCCACATAATTCAGAATGTAGTTTCCTATAAAGAAAATATTCTGTGATCATTTGGATTTTTCATAAAAGTGATGCAAATTATGTTGAATGCAATAACATGCTCTTTGACAAAAAGTTACCCTTTCCTCAAGACATATACTTACTTATGCTTGTTTTGAAAAAGCAAATTTGGGCTCGGCACCTATAGCTCAACTGGCTAAGGCGCCAGCCACGTACACCTAAGGTGGTGGGTTCGAATCCCCAGCCCGGACCCGCCAAACAATAATGACGGCTGCAACCAAAAAATAGCCGGGCATTGTGGCGGGTGCCTGTGGTCCCAGCTACTTGGGAGGCAGAGGCAAGAGACTCGCTTGAGCCCAGGAGTTGGAGGTTGCTGTGAGCTGTAATGCCGTGGCACTCTACCCAGGGGGACAGCTTGAGGCTCTGTCTCAAAAAAAAAAAAAAGAA
>CAUYTI010042540.1:0-11720 GCA_963575145.1 Galago senegalensis
TGGCTGCCGGGCACAGGGGGCTTCTCTGCGGCCGCCCGCCACCCACAGGAGGTGGGCGGCTCTAGTAAGCAGTTCTGGGGCCCGATTTGTACCTGTATTTTATGTTCTTAAGTGATCTTCCTTGGATTTATAGCTTGCCGATCTTCTTTCTGGGCTCAGCTCCCTGTCTCTGGCTTCATAGATTCTGATTCCAACCAGCTTTTCTTCCTTTGCTCAGGAGCCTCTGACCAGGGTTGCTACCAGTTGGCCATCTTCCCAGAATCCTCCCCACTCTGTTGGATTTGCCTCTGTAAGTCAGTTGGTGATTACTCCTGGCAGCTTGAAAAATATTTTCATTTATTTTGAATTTGGACAGGTTCATCACAATGTGTCCTGGAGAAGCTCTATTTGATTTGAGGCAGCCTTGGTCTGATACCCCTGTGAAAGAAGTATGTCAGTATCTTTAGTGGTATTTGGGAAATTTTTCATTTATAATATTCACTAGTATAGCTTCCATTTCTCTGAAGCATGCTTTCTACTTCTTCTGGGATACTTATAACTCATATAATTGAACGCTTCATAAAGTTCCATAATATGTCAGTGAAAGTTATATTTTCTCTCTCTCTTTCCCTGCCTCTTTAACTATCTGAGTTATCTCAAGAGGTTTTTTTCTCTACCTATGAGCTTCTTTATTCACTTGCTAACTCCCTGTATCCCCATAGGGATGTTTCTGGGCATAACCCACAAGCCAGAGATACTTGCAGTACTCTCTCCCTAGCTTCACTGCGCCCAGTTGCAAAGAAGCTGTTACTCAGTTACCATATTTCTCCTTTTTCCTCACCTCATTTACTTAATTGTTCTGTTGAGACATTTATACTCTATTCTTAATAGATTTGACATGTACCCTTGCAATTTGCACCACAGACGAGGTCCTACCTATTACATTCCCTCCATGGGCCTGCTCTCTCCCTTCACTTCCCTCCTACAGTATGGGCTATAGTTGTGTTTTATAATTCATATGAAAGTGTGGGTGATTCTATATTGCTTTCACAATAGTAATGAGTATATTGGATATGTTTTCTTCCACTCTTGATGTTATATATATATATATATATATATATATATATATTCTAGCTCCATTAATGTAAACATAAAAGAGGTAAAGTCTCTGTCTTTTTTGTGGCTGCAAAATATTCCATGGTGTACATATACCACAAATTGTTAATCCATTCATGTGTCAGTGGGCACTTGAGCTGCTTCCATGACTTGGCAATTGTGAATTGGCCTACCGTGAAAATTCTGGTCACATATTTTTGTTGTAAAATGACTTTTGGTCATGTGGATATATAACTAGTAGAGGAATTGCAGGACCAAATGGCAGGTCTGCTTTTAGTTTCCTAAGTGTTCTCCAAAATTCTTTCCAAAAGGAACATACTGGGTTACATTGCCACCAGCAGTGTACAATGTTTCCTTCTCTCCATATCCACACCAACATGTGTAGTTTGGGGATTTCGTAATGTGGGATAATCTTACTGTTATTCCTGTTCTAGACACTTTATCCCAAGACATATAACAGCCTTGTTCTTGGCAATTATCTGGCCTATCAACCTCTCTCAGTACTTTCATCCTCCACAGGAGCCTTGTCCTATTAGCTGGAAGTCTCAAAGGTCCCTCCTAATTTCAGAGTGGTAGTGTGACCTGCTAAGCAGTTTAGCATCATGGGCATCACCATGTACCAGTAGGAGAGCCCAGGGTAACATAATGGAGAAAAGGGTGAAAGCCCACCATGAGAGGAGGGGTGTGGTGGGGGAGAAATCAGACTTCAAGCAGGGTCTGTAGAAAAGGCAGCAAGAGAGACATAAAGATAAGTATCTGGTCTCTGGAAGGATTCAAGATGCCTGGCCTGCACCTCTGGGTGACCTATCTGCATGGGCATGAAATGGGGCAGTTGATTCTGTATGGAATGTGTGAAGGGAAAGGATGCAAGAATCAACAATGCTCTCTGTCATAGGAGAACTAAGAAAATGCTTTGTATTTGCCCAGTTAAACAGGACATAATCTGAGGAGAGAGAAAGTCTTTACCCTTGTTACACAGAGACCACAGGTTACATCGTATGTACAAGGTGGAGGACAAGGCCAGCTTGATGTGTACTAGTTAAAGTAATGATAGAATTTTTTACTTTCTTTAGGTCAAAGATGCTTTAAAAAACATGTTCATGGACTTCTCTGAAGAAGAATGGGTAGAGATGGGAGATGAGGCGATAACCCTCTATAAGAATGGAGACAAGAACTATAATGTGCTGATTGATATAGGTAACAGGAACGCTAGGAGCAGACTAACCTGGGAAACATAAACACATTTTCATTCCCTACATTATTTCAGCTTACTGTTAGGTGGCATCATCTGCTGACAGTTCTCTTGTATATGTAGCCAAATCTGTAGGAATTATTGTTCTTCTGTGTTAATGCAATGCTTAGTGACAAAATGTGGCCATGTAGAGGTGAGACGGTCAGTGAGACTCTCCTAGCACAAGAGATAAGGCACACTAGCTTTGTAGTACTTTCCACTGCCCACTGCTTCATTCCTTTGTTTCTTGTGTTTGGGTTTTCCATTCAGGACAATGATTTTGCTTGTTTTCAGGTCTCAGTGCCCCTCAACCAGCTTTCACATGTCACCAAAGATGGGCCAAGAAATACGACATGGGTGATGCTAATGATTCAGATGAAGAATGGATACTGGTATCCAAAGTGGGGGGACAAAGGATTTAGAGGTAACTTCCTGAAACTAGCCTTGATTTAGGTCTCAGCTACAAGTTACCAATTACCAAAGGAAAAAGTATTACCTTAAAAACAGAAATATTCAATAAACAACCAGGCTTTTGAACAGTACATACTGTAATATGCTATTCATATAACATTTTCAAATGTGTAATCATATATGTATATATATTACATATATATGTATATATAAATATAATTCTATATATTATGATATGTAATATATAATTTTCACATGTTATTTACAAATTATATATATATATGTATGTGTGTATATATATTATATATAATTTACAAATACAATAGTGAGTAATAAATGTATAATATCTAAATAGGAATAGGAATACCAAAATAGTTGTTATTACAACAGGAAGAAGGGCTGACATATAGCTTCACTGTGGCTTGGTTTTTTATACTGTCATGGGGTACAGTGTGCTATTTTTATATCCATTTTGAAATATTCTTATCAAACTGGTTAACATAGCCTTCATGTCATTTTCTTAGTTATTTCATTAAGACATTTATATTCTTCATATAGGACGATTCCCATGTACCCTTAAAAGATAAACCATAGATGTGATTCCACCAATCAACCTCCCTCCAGCCAACCTCCTTCTTCCCTTCCCATCTCTCTCCCCTTCCGGCATATTCTTGGGCTATAATAGGGTTATAGCTTTCCTAGAAATGCCCTGAATTAGTTTCATCTTAGGGCTGAGTACATTGGATACTTTTTCTTCCATTATTGAGATACTTTGCTAAGAAGAATATTTTCCACCTACATCCATGTAAACATAAAGGAGGAAAAGGCTCCATTCTTCTTTAGGGCTACATAGTATTCCATGGTATACATATACCACAATTTATTGATAGATTTTTGGGTCAATGGACACTTGGCCTTCTTCCACCACCTAGCAATTATGAATTAGGCTGCAATAAACATTCTGATACAAATATCTTTGTTTAGTGTTCTTTTTGGTCCTCTGGTTATAAACATAGTAAAGGAATTATAGGATCAAATGGCAAGTCCATTCTTAGTTTTCTAAGTGTTCTCCAGATGTCTTTCCAAAAGGAACGTATTAGTTTGCAATCCCACCAACAGTGTCAAAGTGTTCCCTTTTCTCCACTAGCATGCCAGCATCTGTGACTTTGGTATATTGTGATATGGACTAATCTTATTGGTGTTAGATGATATCTCAAATTGGTTTTAATTTGCAGTTCACTGATGACTAAAGATGATGAGCATTTTTTTCATATATCTTTAGGCCACGCACCTATCTTATTCAGAGTAGTTTTTCTTATTTATTTTTGTTTTTAAAATTTATTTTATACAGAGTCTTGCTTTGTTGCTCTGCTGGAGTGTTGTGGCATCATTATACCTCACAGCAACTTCACATTCTTGGGAGCAAAGCATCCTTCTGCCTCAGCCTCCCTAGTAGCTGGTATCACAGGCATCTAACACAATGCACAATGAGTTGTTTGGGTTTTTTATTTCCATTTTTAGTAGAGAGAATATCTTGCTCTTGTTCAACCTTGTCTAGAACTGGTGAGCTCAGGTGGCATGCCCAACTTGGACTCTCAGAGTGCTAGGATTTACACTCATGAGACACAATGCCTGGCCAGTAATTTCCTTCAGTTCAAAGTTGTTCAGTTCATTTGTCATGAAAAGACAGTCAATTTGTTATATTTGTTCAATTATTTTTTGGAAGATATGGTCTTGTTATATTTTCCACGCTAGTCTTGGATTCAATTAATCCTTCCAATTCAGCCTCCTGGGTATCTGACAGTTAATCTTGCTTTAGACATTTTACTTTTTAAGGAAATAAATACATTGTTGTGAAATATACCCTTGTGAAGATAGGGTGAACCACAGGTGAAGTTTTGCTTATTTAAAAAATTAAATTTAAGAAAATTTGGATGCCTGCAATAGAAGCATCGGCCTTAATGATACTTCAGAAAACATTTTCTGATGAAACAGGGATGAACACCCCAGGTTCCTAACTTCCCTCACTCACTTTTCCACAATTTAGATATCAGGAGAGAAGAGATTTAAGTGAGGAAGTATAACCTGTGAGAAAAAAAAGGGCCATGCATACAAAGAGATCAGCGAGCCTCAGGATGATGACTTTCTCTATAAGTGACCCTTTGCCCCAACACACACAGGCTGTTATGTCCTGGTACAATGATTTCATCTCATTCATTGGTCCCAAAATCATTTCTTTACTGTCTTGGAGTACATTACTTATTGAAGCTAAAGTATGTGATTAGTGGGCTCCTTCTGAAGTTCTTTATTTCAATAACATGCACTACAACTCTCCTAATTATTGCTGTTCTCTCTTGCAGATTGTGAGATGGGTCAGAAATTCTTTTTTTTTTTTTTTTTTTTTGGTTTGCAGTTTTTGGCCCAGGCTAGGTTTGAACCTTTCACCTCTGGCATATAGGACCAGCACCCTACCCTTTGAGCCACAGGCACTGCCAGAAATTCTTCATTGACAGCTGTGATGCTCATGGACCCCTTACATTTGTAAAGGATACTGCAGTGGACAAGTGCCTCCCAAGCATTCAGTCCTCAGCCTGCCACCTGGGCTGGCAATTAGAACATTGGGCAACCCTGATATTGGCTATGGAGTATGTAATGAGGTCTCTGATCTCATGCTGGGGCTGCACTTTGGCCTTTATGAAGGCAAGGTCACAGAAGACAGAGGCAGCCAACAGTGGATACTCCTGGATGGTGAGAAGTTCCTACCCTTTCACCTATTCTGGCTTTCCACATCCCTTCTGTGCCTTTGTTGGGAACTTTCCCTTTACCTGGGAGGACATTCACAGGGATAAGATGTGTGCTCAGTTGTCAATGCATGGAGAGGAATCACCAATTTAAAGATCAGAGAGAAAGCAGGAGCTCAGTGGCATTGAGAAGAGGTGCATCTTGGTCAAGGGCCAGTTCTTAGATGGAAGAAAGGGACTCAGACATGGAGCTGGCACCAAAGGTTGGCAGCTGAGTCCAAACAATCTCAGAGGTGACTGATGACAGCAGAGAAAAATAAGTTATCTGATTACTACCTTCTAAACTGCCTTTAACTTATTATTATTATTATTTGAACCTCAGATCACCACAGGGAAAAAAATCTTATGTTTGTGAATGGGAAAGATAAAACTTTGGCAAACTGAATGAGGTAAGACCAGTAGTTTTTTGGGTTCTAGAGAGCTTTTTTCTCTCTTTCAAGTTCAGATTCCTTTCCTTGTCATCACTCTTCCTTCAGTGGCTTCCGGTTTTTCTCCACACGGTGCTCTTTTTCGTCACATTTAGAAAAAAATGATAACAATATAAATGTTGGTTTTTATCATAATATCAATCCCTATTGCATACAAAATTGAGACCACAGGATAAACCTTGAAGGGCCTATATTCATAGAGAACACTGAATTCAAATTTTATTTTATCTATGCCACATTTATTAAGCACGAAAGGTCTTCCAGTTTTGAAAATGAAGTTCATCACCTGAACACTTCAGGCAACTATGTCATTGTGGAGTATTCATTGCAGAGAGGTACAAAGCACTTAATTATGAAAATATTTGGCCATAATTTTAGCATTTTCCATGTTCAATGATATGCCAAGTTATCATTTAAAAAAATGTGAGTGTAGGAGATCTTACTGTCCCCAGTGAAATTAATACTAGGCATTGTTGTTTTTGGGAAATGTGCTGTAGGACATTCCTGCTTGTCTGTGCTGCACCAGTCCCTTTCCATGAGGGACTCTCACTTTTTCAGGGGAGAAAGATACAAATAAACAGTTATGGTTGTCTTATGATCTAGGACAGTCTTATAAGTTTCTATCAGGATCTGGAGAAACTGCAGGTACGGTGGGTAGCTTCTGATCATGACAAAGCTGCCTTGGGCTAAAGTAGAGAATGATGTGTGCTAATCTACAAGCACGGCACATGAGCATGCACCAGGAGCCTTGGAATAATTAGGATAGGGTTTAGAGAAGCTGTAGGTCGCTGTGTCTTATAGCAAATGAAGATAATGGCAAGTCTGGAATTAGGCTCTGGGAAATGATTTATTAGGCAGTTCAGGGAGCATTCCAGGCAGGAATCACCTCATAAGTACAATATAGGAGCAGGAATTCACAGAACCCTGAAAAGACTAGGTCTCAAGCAGAGGGTATTCTGAGGAGCAGTGAGAAATGTTTCACACTGGATCATGGAGGTCTTGATCACAGGGGACAGGCCACATGTGGACCTGACAGGTAGTTGGAACTCACCACTGTCTTCTTTCCTTCTGATGCTCAACCCCAGGTATGTGAACTGTGCCCGAAATGCAAAGGACCAGAACCTGGTGGCCTTCCAGTATCACAGGCACATCTTCTATTGGACCTCCCAGGTCATCAGGCCAGGGTATGAACTGCTAGTCTGATATGGGTATGAGTACAGCTTGGAACTGTGCATCCAGTGGGGCAGGAAGAAGAAAGTGCTTCCAGAGAGGCAAAGTAGGCACTATGATGACTTCCTAGGAAGTAAAAGGAAAGAATACTTCTCTTTGTGAATTTGCAGAGTTCAGCTCTTATTTTACTATAATTTTATTTTCTTTTCCTATATTTTTTGTTTTATAAATAGGGTCTTACTTTGTTGCCTAGGTTGGAATGCTGTGGCACAAACATAGCTCACTTCAGCCTTGAACTGCTGGCCTCAAGTGATTCTCCTTATTCAGCTTCCCAAAGTGCTGGGACTATAGTAGGGAGCCACTGTGCTCAGAATTGTTCAAAACTTTAGTACATTAAAATGCAGAGTAAAGTCAATAAACTTCCCAGTCAAGTGCTTCTGAAATTAAATATTCATGTCACATGCCTTTGAGTCCTAGAAACAATTTTTCTACTTGTAAATTTTTGCTCTGATTTCATATTCTAAGTACTTCAGTCACCAATTTATAACCAATTTATAACATCAGCACTATAGTGCTAAAAACCTTGTAGGCTAAAGGCAAGTTGTCTCACCTATCAGCTCTCTCAACAAGGTAATTTCTTCTGGCCTACTTAGTTTAGTTTTTTACTTTGAAATTTCTCCATTGTTCTTAATGATTGTCTTCAGACATTTATTCTCTATACTTAATAGATCCAACGTGGAGCTTTGCAAAATGCACCATGGGTGTGATCCTACCATTCACCTTCCATCGAACTTCCTCCTTCCCTCCTAACCCTGCCTCCCAGCTTCATCCTGGGCCATAGTTGTGATCTATTGTTCATATGCAAGTGTGTGTGATTGTAAATGGGTTTCCTAACAGTACTGAGTACATTGGATATTTTATCCTCTTTTATTTTTTATTTTATTTTTTTATTTTTTTGCAGTTTTTGGCCAGGGCTGGGTTTGAACCTGCCACCTCTGATATATGGGGCTTGCATCCTACTCCTTGAGCCACAGGTGCTGCCTTCTTTTCTTCCATTCTTGAGATACTTTTCTGAGTAGGATATGTTCCAGCCCCATTCAAATATGCTTACATTGTTATTCATTCACTAATTTTCTCTAGTAGTTGTCATTTGAATTCCTGCTTTGAATTCCTACCAATGTTCCAAGAGCTAGAAGTTTTTCTTGAATAAGAGACACAGAATCTCAGCTCCTGGGCAGCTTATACATCAATGAGGACACACTCACACACACACAGAGAAACATATGCATATCAGACTGGGATCAATGCTTTGAAGAACACATACCCTGGAATGTAGGAGATAAGCTCCCCTTGCTCAGACATGGCAGTTCACTTCAATGTGCTCCCCCAGGAGATTGATTCTGAGAAGAATTTCTTTGAAGATTGAGCTTCTGTACCTGCCTATAGATATGCAGAAATATGCAGAATGACTGTCTAAGAGATTGTGGAGAATCAGCCAGGGTTTCTATGGCAGCTGGGAGTGGACAAACCGGTCTTCAAGCATTGGGTTCTATTCTCTGCCTTCCTCCTTCATTAATATCATAATCCCTAGTTCAGTTTGGGCTAGCAAGGACAGACAGCCAGTCTCTCTTATGTTTTTACTCTAAACAAAATCAATTGTATATGTGTTTGTCAGCCTTCACACTAAATTGTAATCTTAAATGGTAGCTTCCTAATGTTACCTGGCTTCTTTGTATATGTGTTAAATTCTTACTGAATGTTTGAAAGTATATAAGATAATCATTAAGTTTAGCTGGGCCGTCGACCAGAGCGAGTCTCGGCCTCCCTTCAATTATCATTCCGTCTGCAGTTCTTTCCTTTGTGTTTCTGATCAGTGGCTCCAAAGAACATAAACTATCACTGGAAAAGCACCCAGGCTTCAGATTGAAGTGAGTATGAGGTGTAGCAAGGAGGTCAGGGAAAGTTTCACTCATAGGATCACATTTGATGGGTGACAACACTAGTAGGCAAAGGATTCAGAAAGAGAGAGGAGTTAAGGTGTCAGAAATCACTCAGATGAAGGAACCCGGGAGGGTAAGAGCAGAGGTGTAATGAACATAGAGAAGCCTAGAAACACAAAGCCTAACATTTATGCCAAGACACTGGGGTTTTCCAAAGTGAGATGGCAACTGCTGTGAAGTTTCATTTCTCTGTTCAGTTCTTCACTCTGAGATGATCATTTTGGTTAATTTTTGTAAAATAGACTGCAGTGGGTAATCTCCTTTATTTTTCCTCATTCTCTAGGTGGGAGAGATGGAGGTGAATGTCTGGGAAGCAAGAAGTTTGATTAAGAATACATGTTAAAACAAGACTTCCTATTGTGTTTGAAATGGGCTAAGACTGAATAACTTAAGTCAAGCATGAATACTTGCTGTGTAGGCTGTGGAAGAATGTATTTTCATTTTGGATTTGTGGCAAACACTGCAAAGGATCTAGGGATCAGTGTGACAGAAGGGAGCTTGTGGCAGGGGTGGGGATAGGGGGTCAAGGAAGGTTTTAAATGGCTTGGAAGACATTCATAGAATATGGAGAAAAGTCACCTTAGCTCTATCTATGTAAGGAGTGGAAGTGCCTCTGAACTAATATAGGGTTTGTGACCTATCTAATTTGTAAAGAATGTACATGATTTGAGGTTTCTGGATATTTAAGGATGTATTGACCAGTGGTTCATGCCTGTAATCCTACCAATCTGGGACGCCAATGTGGATGAATTATCTGAGCTCAGGAGTTTGAGACCAGACTGAGCTAGAGCAAGACAAGTTCTCTAAAATGTATGAAATTGAAATGCATTCCATGTATGGAATTTAAATGCATTCTTGTTACTAAAGTTTCACAATAATGGAGAAGCAAGAATTCAATGTACTCAATTCTGATATAAGGACAATTGATTGTAGAACATGTGGGGCTCCAGGAACAGAGGATCAGAGACAGGTGAGGGGGGAAGTGGTGAGGGGTCACAATAAGTTACACACATCATGGGGGCAGGACACCGTTATAAGAGGGACTGTAAGTAGAAAATTCAAGCAGTATAACCTGGTTCTTGTACCCTCAATGATTCCTCATTAGAAAAAATATATCAATACAAAAATAAATATATGAATAAATATCCAGGTGTTGTGGCAGGTGCCAGATACTTGGGAGGCTGAGGCAAGAGGATTGCTTAATCCCAACAGTCTGAGGTTGACGTGAGCTCTGATGCCATAGCACTGGACTGAGTGCAAGAAAGTGAGACTTTATCTCAACAAAAAATAAATAAATAAATAAATAAATATAATAAAAATACCGCAGAGCTGATTGGTCTAAATATCTTTAAGATATTCCTTATTGTCAAGTGGCTAGGGCACCAGCCACATACCCTTTAGGTGGTGGATTCGAATCCAGCCCGGGCCTGTCAAAAAGCAACAATGATGGCTGCAACCCAAAAATAGCCAGGTGTTGTGCTGGGTGCCTGTAGTCCCAGCTACTTGGGAGGCTGAGGCAGGAAACTCGCTTGAGCCCAGGAGTTGGAGGTTGCTGTGAGCTGTGATGCCACGGCACTCTACCTGGGAGGATAGCTTGAGGCTCTGTCTCAAAAAAAAAAAAAAAGATATTTATTATTGAATACTGATGTTTAAAAAATGAATTGGTAATTGGTAAGTTACATTCACCAGTGTGGTTCAAAAATAAAGCAGACTGATGTTCATGTACAAAATGAGACAGTAACATATACATGTTGTAAGTTTGAATAAGGAGCAGGCAAGGGAATCTAATGTGATTGTATGCTACTTTCCATCCTTGTCTGTGCATATATCTTTAAAATATCAAGAATTTATGAATGATCATCACTATTACTAGTAGTTTAAATTGGTATCTTTATTTTAAAATCTAATAGTTGCATTTATTGGATATGGAAATTTCATTTCTAGGATTGTATTCTAAGATAATTATAGTGGACACACACAGACATTTTTAGTGATGAAAATTTCAAAATGATATTTTTAACAACAAATAAATAGATATAAAATAAATCTCCAAAAGTAGGTAATTGAGAAAGAAAGTGTCATAATATGTATCTATTCAGTAGAATACTATGCATCTTATAGACCAATAACATTTTACTAAAATATTTTATTTAAACAAATAAATGTTACTGTCTTAAGGGGAAAAAAAAAGATGTACTAAATAAAAAATTGAATGCAAAAATGGACTGTAAAGGTCCATCAAAACCTTGTTGAGGGCTCGGCACCTATAGCTCAACTGGCTAAGGCACCAGCCACGTACGCCTAAGGTGGTGGGTTCGAATCCCCAGCCCGGGCCCGCCAAACAACAATAATGGCTGCAACCAAAAAATAGCCAGGCATTGTGGCGGGTGCCTGTGGTCCCAGCTACTTGGGAGGCGGAGGCAGGAGACTCACTTGAGCCCAGGAGTTGGAGGTTGCTGTGAGCTGTAATACCACGGCACTCTACCCAGGGGGACAGCTTGAGGCTATGTCTAAAAAAAAAAAAAAAAAAAAAAAAACCCTTGGTGAGAGACAGTCTGCTTTGTTAACTCACAGAAAAATGATT
>CAUYTI010042544.1:0-14067 GCA_963575145.1 Galago senegalensis
GGTCCCAGCTACTTGGGAGGCGGAGGCAGGAGACTCGCTTGAGCCCAGGAGTTGGAGGTTGCTGTGAGCTGTAATGCCACGGCACTCTACCCAGGGGGACAGCTTGAGGCTCTGTCTCAAAAAAAAAAAAAAAAAAAAAACCTTTTTCCTCTTTTGAGCATGTGTAACCTTTGTATTAAGGATAGTCATTGCATGTAGTTATATTCTGAGTGATTTAATGACAAAGAAGGAAGAATGGAAATAGTCAATAATTCTTTATACAATGGTGTGGTAGACAGAATAATAGCCTCCGAACATGTCCATAATCCTACTCTACTCCATATAACCTTTTTTTTTTTTTGAGAGACAGAGTCTCACTATGTTGCTCTGCGTAGAGTGCTATGGTGTCATAGCTCATAGCAACCTCAAACTCTTTGAGCTTAAGTGATCCTCCTGCCTCAGCCTCCCAAGTAGCTGGGACTACAGGTGCCTGTCAGAATGCCCAGCTGGGTTTTTTTGGCTGTAGCTGTCATTGCCATTTAGCAGTCCCGGGGTGGGCTTGAACCTGCCACCTCCAGTGAATGTAGCTGGTGCCCTAGCCACTTGAGCTACAGGCACTGAGCCTCCATATAACCTCTTAATGTGTTCTCCTATAAAGAAAAAGGAATTTTGCAGATCTGATTAAGTTAAGGATCCTGAGATGGGAAGATTATTCTTTACCATGATATGGAAAGTAGGACACCAAGCAGAGCATGGCAGTCTTTCTGACAATTGAGACAGAATCAAAATTCAGAAAAAACTGAGAGACAAAGTACCGAAAAAGAAGTCTGTATACATAGTCTGTGTACAAAAGGATCTTCACAAATTTGCAGACTTGAGTCTGTTTCTGAATACCAAATCATATTTGCCTAAAGTTAAATTTTATGAAGCAAAGCAAAGATTGACCAGTGAACAATAAGGTTAAAAAGACTGAGCTCAAAAGGGCTGCTAGATGTTTGTGTTTTAACGATCAGAATGGAGTGTTCTTGTTAAATATCTAGGCGTTTAGTAGAAATCCAGCAAGGTGACACATAAATAGCAGAATTAAACCAGGTTTAAAATAAAGCTATTCTAAGCTCACCCTAACAAACCTTGTAAACGATTCTCAAAAGGATCCAGGTGATGTGCAAGTAACTTAACTGGTGGCTAAACAAAGTTCAACATGTTTTATAGAATATAACAAAATACAGTAGGCACAATGTAAAAAAGATAATGTCTAACATCTAGTCAAAAATTACTATATATGCCAAAAAGCAAAAAAAAAAAAAAAATGTGAGCCATAATCAAAAGGAAAAAAAATGAGCCATTAAAATACCTAGAAACGACAGAAATTACAAGTTAACAAAGGATTTAATATACTTGTTATAAACATATGAGAGTATTTAAAGGAAATCAGGAACCCTAATGAGAAAATAAAATGAATAAGTTGAAACAAATGAAAACTCCTAAAGAAGAAAAATGAAACTATTCATCATTGGAATGAAAAGCAGAATAGACACCATAGAAGAAAAGACCAATGAACATAAAGACACAGAAACAGAAATTATCCAAACTGAAATACCAAAAAAGGAAGATGTTTTTTAAAAAAGAACCAGAGGCTCTGTGCCTGTGGCTCAAGCAGCTAAGGTGCCAGCCATATACACCTGAGCTGGTGGGTTCGACTCCAGCCTGGACCACCAAACAACAAAGGTGACTGCAACCAAAAAATAGCCGGGTGTTGTGGCAGGCACCTGTAGTCCCAGCTACTTGGGAGGCAGAGACAGGAGAATCACTTGAGCCTAGGAGTTGGAGGTTGCTGTGAGCTATAATGCCACAGCACTCTACCCAGGCTCTGTCTCAAAAAAAAAAGAACAGAGCCTCTGTGATCTTTGTGACAATATTAAATGGTTTAACCTATACGTATTTCAATTCCTAGAAGAATAAGGGTTTGAGGATATAAAAAAATATTTGGGCTCGGCGCCTATGGCTCAACCGGCTAAGGTGCCAGCCACATACACCTGAGCTGGCGGGTTCGAATCCAGCCCGGACCCGCCAAACAACAATGACGGCTGCAACCAAAAAGCAGCCGGGCGTTGTGGCGGGTGCCTATAGTCCCAGCTACTTGGGAGGTGGAGGCAGGAGACTCGCTTGAGCCCAGGAGTTGGAGGTTGCTGTGAGTTGTGATGCCACGGTTCTCTACCCAAGGCGACAGCTTGAGGCTCTGTCTCAAAAAAAAAAAATTAAAAAATAAAAAAATATTTGAGGAAATTATGGTCAAATTTTTGCAATATTTCTTAAAAACTCTATGCAAACAGACTCAAGAGGCTCAATGAACACTAAATAGAATAAACATAAAGAAAACTCTTCCAAGACACAAAATGATCAAATAGCTAAAAATTAGTAGTTAAGAAAAAGTCTTGGCCCTGCCGATGAGTAGCTGCGGAGGCCGAGGCAGCATCCAGCGGCAGAGCCAGCACTTCCAGCCCGTTGCTTTACTTCTTGCTGCACCAACACAGTCATTGTGCCGTAGAGAAAGTCTCCAGAGAATACAGAGGGCAAAGATGGATCTAAAGTAACTAAACAGGAGCTCACAAGACAATCTACCAGATCATCAGCAAAACCTGCTCCTCCAAAACCTGAACCTAAACCAAGAAAAACATCTGCTAAGAAAGAACCTGGAACAAAGCTCAACAGGGAGGCTAAGGGGAAGAAGGAGGAGAAGCAGGAAGCTGGAAAGGCAGGTAGTGCACCATCTGAAAATGGTGAGACTAAAGCTGGAGAGGCGCAGAAAACTGAATCTGTAGATAACAAAGGAGAATGAATTGTCATGAAAAATTGGGGTTGATTTTATGTATCTCTTGGAACAACTTTTAAAAGCTATTTTTACCAAGTCTTTTGTAACTGCTAATTTTTTAGAACTCTACTAGTTGGCATACAAAAATATATAAAGATGGACATTTTACCCTCTCATAGTCACGCTTTTTGGAAATTTCCATCATCCTCAAGTAACATAAATACCACTTTAATACTGGAAGCTGTGTGTAACATGGATTCAGCATTCCATGCACTCACTTTAAAACTTTAGTCCTGTGCATACTGTGGTGTTTTTACTGTGCATACTCGAATTTTTCATGCAATTTTTTCTAGAGCAATAGTCAGTGGTGCCTTTGTATCTAGGTTTTATGTGATTTTAATGAAACATGGACAGTTGCGGCCACCTGCTGACTATTTGTGGTTTAAAATAAAAGGTTTTGTTGTCTGAAAAAATCTTAAAAGCCACTGGAAAAAAGAGGACATATTCCATACACACATAGATGAATAAAAGGATGGAAGCATACATTTTTCACAGAAAATATGCTATAGCTCAACCGGCTAAGGCGCCAGCCACGTACACCTAAGGTGGCGGGTTCGAATCCCCAGCCCGGACCCGCCGAACAACAATGACGGCTGCAACCAAAAAAATAGCCAGGCGTTGTGGCGGGCGCCTGTGGTCCCAGCTACTTGGGAGGCGGAGGCAAGAGACTCGCTTGAGCCCAGGAGTTGGAGGTTGCTGTGAGCTGTAATGCCACGGCACTCTACCGAAGGGGACAGCTTGAGGCTCTGTCTCAAAAAAAAAAAAAAAAAATATGCAAACCAGTAGATAACAAAATGATGTCTTTAAACTTCAAAATGATGAAAGAAGAAACTTGTCAACCATGTCTGGCAATACCCAGCAAAAATATGTCCTTCAAAAATGAAGGCAAAATAAGAGGTTTTTAAGACCAATAAAACCCGAGGTAATTCGTATACAGAATACTTGCACTATAAGAAGTATTAAAGAAAGCTCCTCAGGCTGAAAGAAAACATGTTCTGATAAATACTTAAATCTACAAGAAGAAATAAAGATCACCAAAAAGGGCAAGTAAATGATTAAATATGAAAGATAGTTTTTCTTTTATTGATTTCTTTAGAAGATAACTGAACTAAAGCAAAAAAGTAGTAACTATGTAGTTGAGGAATGTAATATATGTAAAAGTAAAATGTATGGCAGCACACAAAAGACAACAAGGACAACAGAAAGAAACATAGTCAGATTTTTATAAAGATTTTACATTATATGTCAGGTAATAAAAACACAACTTGAAAGTTGATTGTCATAACTTGGAGATGGTAGAAAACACAAAAGTGACCACCAACAATTAAAACAGAATACAGCAAAATAAAGCAGGCTTTTCCCCAAAAATGCACTTAATTCAAAAAAAGAAGGAAATAAAGAAAAGAAAACAAAAAACATGAAACAGAAAACAAATAGCAAAATGAGCAATACACAGCCTCAGAGACCTGTGGGACCCCATGAAGCATACCAACATGCATAATAAGAGAAGGCAAGGAAAGGGGCAGAAAGAATATTTGAAAAAAAAATGGCTGAAAACTTCCCAATTTTGATGAAAGACGTAAAGACATCCAAGAGGCCAAATAAACACCAAATAGAGTGAATATCGCCATAAAAGATAAGATTCACATTGAGACATATTATCATCAAACTGTTGAAAACAACGAGAGAGAAAATAATTTGTTGCACACAAGAGATGTCAATAAAGATTAACAGTGCCTGTGGCTCAGTGGTTAGATGAGCCACATACATCCAGGCTGGCAGATTCGAACCCAGCCAGGCCAGCTAAACAACAATGACAACTGCAACAAAAAAACAGCCAGGCGTTGTGGCAGGCATCTGTACTCCCAGCTACTTGGGAGGCTAAAGCAAGAGAATCACTTAAGCCCAAGAGTTTGAGGTTGCTGTGAGATGTGATGCCACAGCACTCTACCAAGGGTGACATAGTGATACAGTGTCTCAAAAATATATATAAATAATCAATAAAGATCAACAGCTAATAGTTAATTAAGATGAGGAAGACTATATGTGGGGATGTGAGGGATGAGAAAGCTGA
Organism: Galago senegalensis; assembly: GCA_963575145.1. Lineage (NCBI taxonomy): Eukaryota > Metazoa > Chordata > Mammalia > Primates > Galagidae > Galago > Galago senegalensis. Next base: position 4,926 of record CAUYTI010042544.1, read on the forward strand.
AGATCAGGAGTTCAACACTGGACATGTTAGACTTGAGTTATCTATTAGATATTAGATATTTCAGTGAAGATTTAGCAAGGTTGAATATATGAGTCTGAAGTTCAGGGGAAAGATTCAAGCTAGAGATAAATATCTATAGTCATCATGGTAGTAGATTTGCTATTTGAAGTCCTGGGAATAAATGATATATAAAGAAATGAGTATATGTAGGTAAGAGAAAAGGTCCAAAAACTGATTTCTGAATCACTTCAACATTAAAAGGTTGGAAAGAAGAGTAGAAATCAGTTCAGAAAACAGAAATAGTGTCTGATGAGGTAGGAAAATCAGGAAAGCCATGTAATGAAAAGTGTTTTGAGGAAAACGTAACAACTCCATCAAAGGTTGTTCTGTTTCATAGTAGGGCTGAGTACATTGGATACTTTTTCTTCCATTCTTGAGATACTTTGCTAAGAAGAATATTTTCCAGCTCCATCCATGTAAACATGAAGGAGGTAAAGTCTCCATCTTTTGATGGCTGCATAGTATTCCATGGTGTACATACACCACAATTTGTTGATCTATTTGTGGATCGATGGGCTCTTTCATAGGAAAGCTATAACCCAATTTTAGCCCAGGAATTTAGGGAGAGGGGAGAGGGAGGGGAGAGGAGGGGGGACGGTGGGTGGAGGGAGGGTGATTGGTGGGATCACGTCTATGGTTCATCCTATAAGGGTACATGTGAATCTCTCTAAATGTAGAATATAAATGTTTTAACACAATAACTAAGAAAAAGACATGAAGGCTATGTTGACCAGTTGGATGAAAGTATTTCAAATTGTATATGGAAATAGTACACTGTACCCCACGATAGTATTAATGTATACTGCTATGATTTAATTTTTTAAAAAAAAGGTTGTTCTGTCTTTTCTTCTCAAGTCTGGTTTGAGACATTCTCTTGCCGCATAATTGGTGTTTTCTCCTTAGTTGGTGGTGTGTTATTCAATCTACAGGCTAGCGCATAAGAAACACTCCTAATGGGTTACAGGTGGTTCTCATTGTGTGTGTGCATGTACACAATACTTAGCAGTACAATGTGAAGATCATGGGGTGTGGAGCCAGTCCTAGCTCCACTACTTCACGTTAGCTGTGTGGCCTGGAGCAGATTACTCAACTTCTGTCAACACTGGTTTCCTTGTGTGTTCAATAAGGCTAATAATATTTCACCTATCTCATTATCTACCATTAAAATTAAAAGACTCTATATATAATGACACACTATAAGATCTCAAGAAAGATTCATTACCTGCCCATTCCTGACATATGAGAATATGTCCACAATTTTGTGTTTCCTCAGCTGCTAAAACTGAGTATCTTCTCCTGAGGACTGGCCTTCCCTTCTCTAGATTGGAATGTTTTTTTAAAAACTATTTATGCTGGCTTGGCGCCTGTGGCTCAAGCAGCTAAGGCGCCAGCCACATACACCTAAGGTGGAGGGTTCGAATGCCCAGCCCGGGCCCACCAAACAACGATGGCTGCAACCAAAAAAAAAAAAAAATGGCCAGGCATTGTGTCGGGTGCCTGTAGTCCCAGCTACTTGGGAGGCTGAGGCAGGAGACTCGCTTGAGCCCAGGAGTTGGAGGTTGTTGTGAGCTATGATGCCATGGCACTCTACCCAGGGGGATAGCTTGAGGCTCTGTCTCAAAAAAAAAAAACTATTTATGCCACGTGCTCATATTTAGGAGGTAATTATTTGACTTATTCTATGAGGTCTCCTTGAGGAAAAATAAATATTTTTTAACAAGATTGCTTTGATACAAAATGAGTGGGAAGGGAGGGGAGAGAAGAGAAAAAGAAAATATATAAGTGGATCCATTTGGAGCAATAGCGGTCAAGTAACTGTTCGGATATAAGGAGAATGGAACTTCTAAATCAAAGTTGCTTTGCCAAGAATCATCGCTCTTAACCCCCTTAACTCTTATTTGACCTCTTTCCACAACTTTTATCCCTACCAGAATTTCTGCCACAAAGTAAGAAAAATTTTAAATTGTTCTTTCCATTCCAAAGACATGAAAGCCTCCACATGGAATATATTTGTTATTTATATGATTATGGGACTTTTGTTGTTGTTATTATTATTATATTAACTTGTAATTCTTAGGGGGAGAGGAAAGGAGTTGTAGGCAGAAAGACTCATAAAATGAAACTAAGTGCCAGAACTCTCCGGGAAATCTAAGGTAGTTAATTATTCAAGGGAGTCTTCTCCTCTTTAGAGACAGTTTCTTCAGCACACCTCTTTGCTTATACTATTTTAATTAGTAATCAAGAAAAAGAATTGCAGAAGAAAGTATATTAAAAATGTATTATGGCTCGGCGCCTGTGGCTCAAGCGGCTAAGGCGCCAGCCACGTACACCTAAGGTGGCGGGTTCGAATCCAGCCCGGACCTGACAAACAACAATGATGGCTGCAACCAAAAAATAGCCAGGTGTTGTGGCGGGTGCCTGTGGTCCCAGCTACTTGGGAGGCGGAGACAGGAGACTTGCTTGAGCCCAGGAGTTGGAGGTTGCTGTGAGCTGTAATGCCATGGCACTCTACCCAGGGGGACAGCTTGAGGCTCTGTCTCAAAAAAAAAAAAAAGTGTTATGATTGACCTGGTTGACCCCCATAATAACTGATTGACCCCCATAATAACCTGAAATAAATTTACTTAAAAAAAATAAATATATGATATGCTGTCAGATCACAGGAAGAATAGGAAAGTCTTAATAAGTATGTCACAAAAACAAATACACTTCAAAAACCACATGTATTCTATAGTCCTGTTGGTTATAGCTTGAAAACTTAAACTTAATAGTGTTTATCAGCTTAGAGACTCCTACATATCCTGACTGCTGACCCCAGTACATAGTTTCTGCTTTAACCTTAAGATCACATAGCCATTTGTTCATTAGACTCAGGGAACTCTTACAGCCTTAAGTAGGGATCACCAAAGTTGTTCTCTGCCGAATGTTTATTACCAGTCCAAGGTGTCTTTGAAGATGGATAGGTACCAAGATATCTGGCTTACTTTATCCATACAGGCATCTAGGGAATTTTCCTGATAATATAATGAGAACAAACAGGTCCCCAAAATACAAAGAGTACATGCAGAGGTAGCTCCACCACTCATTTTTTATTTTTCCTTTTTTTTTTTTTTGTTTAAGACAGAGTCTCACTATTGTCCTTGGTAGAGTGCTATGGTGTCACAGCTCACAGCAACCTCAAACTCTTAGGCTTAAGCAATTCTCTTGCCTTGGCCTGCCAAGTAGATGGGACTGCAGGTGCCCGTCACAATGCCTGGCTATTTTGTTGTTGTTGTTGTTGTAGTTGTCATTGTTGTTTGGCAGGCCCGGGCTGGGTTCGCACCTGCCAGCCCCCATGTATGTGGCCGGTGCCCTAGCCACAGACCTATAGGCACTGAGCCCACTCATTTTTTCAATGCAATATTTATCACTATTCTTAAAATGCCAAAGGAGGAACAAAAGAGAGATACCATCAGAGGAAATGAACCTGGAGAGACATTACAAAAATAAAGATTCTTTGGGATAATAAGGAAAAAGCACATTCTCCAGCAGTCTAAAAGAGTTATCCAACAGGATAACAGCAAGATAAAGATACCCAACGTGAGCCCAGGAAACCTCCAGGCTGCTAGAGGTCAAATAACTTCATTATTATCAACCTCAATGATAATTAACAGATTTTTTGTATGATATCTGGGAATTTACACTCAAACACCACTGATGTGTTAAAAAGAGAAATACAGCACAGGCAAGAGGAAAAACAGGGAAAATAGCTACTTAGAAGATAAAAACATCAGTAAGATGCAAGTATCAGGAAGCAATGACACTGTACTACAGATCTACTGATTGGGTCCAAAATCCCACCAAAACCCTGGTAGTGTGTGATCATCTGTATGAGCTAAAACATTCAGCTATAGCAAGATATACCTGTTTGCAATATGATATCTGCATATTTCAGATCCCAAAAGCCGCTATAGAACTCAGAAGGAATGGAAATTTGGGGGTTTGAATTATCTAACCCAGACTTGTTATTTCACTTAAGTATGATGTAAACGGTTCAGATACATTTATTTAGTTTGCCTTATTCTTTAAAATTAAAAATGGAAAGTGTTTATCTGAATGAGGTTAAAATACTATATGCTAGAAGTTTGCACTAAGCCTATTAACTCTCAGCTGTTTTCAACTACCAAACACAAATATCCCAGTAAAGACTATATACATTATTAGCAACTAGGTTCCTACATGTGGCAGTCATGAAAATGCCCTTCTCACGCCTCCTGCTGTAGACTGCACAATTAACCAACAGCTTCAGATACATCTCTCTAGATCCAGCACTGCATTTGCCCTGAGGCCATGCTCCCCTGGGGCAGCCCCCGGTCAGTGACAGAGCACAGCAGAGGTACTAAGGCAGGCCCATTCTGGCAACACACAGGACTCCTCAGTGACTTTGATTTGAGGACTCCCCACCAAATCTTTCTTGGCACTGTACTGCTGCCTGAGACACATCCTACCTAATCCTTCGACCCTTCTTTCCCTTCTACACTGTTGGTCTGAAGATCCTCTCCACCTCCTCCTGCTCCCTCCCCCAGTAGATCTCTTTCATATATAATCCCACATTGGCAATTATTTGGGGTGGATCCAAACTAACACAGCTGGTATAGAGAGTGCTCTGAGAAAACAGACAGGAAGATGGGTATCTGAGACTGGCTTACTTGCCAAACAGTAGATAAAGCAGGGGCCATCCTTTATGGTAGGTAGGGTACCAAGGTGGGGGGGGAGGGACCCAATTGCCAAAGATTTCACCAGAGATGAACAGTAGAAAGGAACATCCATTCAGGTTCAATCATCCAGGCATTCAAAAGACAACAAGGTGACCACAAAGACAACCAAATTGCCTGGTCATTGATAAGTTGATGCCCTGCAGAGGGGAAATCCGAAACTGAGGGCTATCAACAAGCAGGTAAGGGGACCTCTTTAGTTTCTTTTACAAAGAGGTTCCCATCTCTTACAGCGGAAAGAAACAGGAGCAACGAGATGCAGATCTGATAGTTAAAGTTGCAGATTCCAAAGACGTTTAAATGCTCAGGCCAAGGTAGGTCTGCTAGGGTAAGGGCAGGACCCTAGATGGGAAAAACTGAGATCCAGAAAAATGGGATGGGAACATCTGCTGTTTGCTTCCTGAAGATACTGGATGTGCAGATCCCACTGACGCCTTGGAGCTTGCAGAGCTGGCCTACCCATCCTTAGTATGTGGAAGCACTTCCATTTGTGCTAGAAAATGTTACAGAGGCCTGTTCCTTCTAGAAGGAGATAATTGCTTGCCTCCAAAGCTTTCCTCTCCTCCTCTTTTGGTTACCAGCGAAGGACCTGCTGGCCCTGATAAGAAAGCGACTCTACACCAAAGAAGATCTTGCAAAAGTCAGCTAGGATGTATCAGCGGGAGCCAGGAGAGCAACCCCAGGATAGGATATAAAGGTTGCTTGATCCAAGGGGCCAGAATATAAGACTGGGTGGGATAAGCAAGAATTCTTTGACTTGAAGACTCTTTCTTGGGACATAGGATTTAAAACCCTGGCAAGGATCCGAAGAGTATGAGGAAAACTCATTGTTTAGCCTAGCTCTGACAAACTTGAAAAAGGAATGGCAAATACTCAGCAAAGTGTAAATGCCTCACTTGCCCTGAAAGATGGTAGAAGAAAGAATAAATGAAGCCAGAAAAGCAGGCTTCAAGGTGAAGTCTGAGAAGCTGAGCTGTACAGCTGACCTCCTCTGCTCAGCCTTCCCCACACACCTTCTGTGATTGTCTAGCTAAGCTTTCTCCATGATTGTGAAGATGTTTATCTCAGTAGACACTGAGGAGGTATTCACACACAAGTACTGCAATATTGTTAAAATAAAGGTTACTTTGATAATGATGTTTTCTCTGGTGATTCTTTTAGATACTTTCTGTTGTTTACCACTTTGCATTATTAGAATGGAGACTACTTTGATACTTCCTATCAGATCAAGTTAAAATTTTCTAGGTTGGTTTCCTTGTATTTCATTATAAAAGTTGTTAGAATTTCCACTGAGGCAGAACAGAACTGAGAAGCTACTCTTGCTATTCTCCAGATTGCTGGCCTTCTGACAAAGTCCAGTGGACCTAAACCCCGCCTCTACATATTGGCTGACAGTGACAGGTGGCCAGACCCTCTTCATTTGATCACACAAAGAAACCAAGGAAAGTGGGCAAAGCAAGATTAGAGTGAGGTGGGAGAAGTGTCTAAGGGCAAAATTCTTAGGGTCTTGCAAGATTAGAGTCTCAGGCCTGGACCTGGAAATGGGTATGTGAGAACGCATAGATTATGTAAGGCCTGAAGATTTCCCTAGAGTAGTGGCACACTGGTGTGCCATGAAAATTTTTAAAGATCATTAATTAAATTTTTTTCAAAAGACATTCGAAGCACAGTAAGTATATTCTTTTCTTTACTTTTTTAAAATTAACATAATTTAAAGGTGCTGTGAAAGTTAAACTACAGGTTCAAGGACACCATGAGATAAGAAATGAACAAATGTTTCAATATAACAGTGATAACACTGCTCTAGGGGATTGTGTTCCACCAGAAAGCCCAGACATATTTCCCACTAGACCACTAGAAACACATGGAGGAGCAGCAGCATCTCTAACTTCAGTAGTTGCTCCTCTGCAGACCAGGGCTTAGGGTGGGAAAGGCCATCACAGAGCTGGGCTCATTCATATTCATGGTTATGATAGACTCCTCTAAGTCATAGAGGCCAGGTGACAGCACTTAAATGTCTGAAGTCAGGAGGCAGCAATTACCATAATACCCTGCAAGACCAGAGCTGCCACGCGGTCTGACCCACAAGGAGTTGTGGAGATGGCTGATAGAGCATGGCTTTCCCGGGAGCAAAATAAAAGGGCAGCCAGCAAGGGTGCTACTTAACAACTTAAAAAAAAAAAAAAAGCAATAATGGGAGAGCAAGGGACCAAGGACAGTCACACCTTTAAAAAGTCATGATTGAGTGCTGTTCCTAGACCTGAACAGATGTTCAGAGCCAGAACCCACTGACTGAATACCAAGAGGTACCTGCTATAATCATTCCTATAAGTCCAATGACAGGACTTAACAGTTGGAGTAATTCCCAGATTAAACCCTTGCCCTATGCGGTAAAAGTTATCGTAGGGGAGAAAACCAGTGAAATCTTTAAAGATCCCCCTCCTCACAGTTAATATAGTAAGTAACAAACAATACTGCATCCTGGAGATGATGAAGGAAATTGGTGCCCTCATTAAAGATCTAAAGGAGGCAGAGAGGTATCAAGGTGTCTACCGTGATACCTTCATTTAATTTACTAATACAACCACTGCAAAAGCCATCTTGGAGAATGACTATAGGGCTTCCTCAAACTACGGCCCACAAGCCACATGCAGCCTGCCTAGGACATTTATCCAGCCTGCTGGGTGTTTTTGCCACTGCTGCCAGTCCTGCTTAGCAGCTGACTCGTCCCGGGGCCTGCAGTCTGTCCCTCCAACAGTCTGAGGGACAGTGAGCTGGCCCCCTGTTTAAAAAGTTTGAGGACCCCTGCTATAGACTATCACTAACTCAGCAAAGTAGTGTCTCTGACCATGGCTATTGTGCCAAACATCCTTCTACTGTCCCCCTTCTAAGTGTCCCCTCAGAAAGAGAAGCCTAAAGAATAATGGAGGAGTTGGATCTGGGTGACACAGGGTAAGACTGTAGCAGTCAGGAAAATGCCCCTCTCAGACCTTCTGTTGTGGGGAGTATAATTAACCAACAGCTTCAGATCCTGTCTGCAGCCCTCTGCATCAAGCACTCCATTCGCTCTGAGGTCATGCTCCCCAGAGGCAGCTCCCAGCCAGCGATGGAGCACAGCAGAGGTGCTAAGGCAGGCCAACCCCAGCAACACACAGGACTCCTCTGTAACTTTGATTTGAGGACTCCCCATCAACCTGGTCAAATCTTCCTTGGCACTGCAGTTCTGTCTGAGATTCCTCCTGCCCAATCTTGCTTTCTTCCCTCTCTTCTTCATGATTGAAGAAGCACCTTCTCCTGCTCCCTCTCCCAATAAATCTCCTAGTTCTTGCTGGAGTTGAACTAATATCCCCTGAGAAACAGAAGGACTGTAGAAGAAAGGATCTGCATTTCTACCGGCAATCACAATGTTACAAGGGGATCAGAGACTTACTTATTTTTCCTACAACAAAGGTAACATGCTAAGGGAAGGAAAATCTGAAGATGGGTAAGAAAATAAGCCTGAACAAAAATGGCTTTGTATCTCAAAATTTGCATAAAGCATAGCCAGGGCACAAAAGAGCAGCCTCAGTGCCAAGGTAAATGAGGCACATATTATACACAGCATCCTCTGTGTTGGTGCCAGTCATACAAATGGGATCTGCCCAGAGCTGGTCTTACTTGTATTCCTAACTTGTCTGAAAATGTTTAGAGATTGTCATTCCCGGATCAGCACTTTTGGTTAGGGTCTTGGTGCCAGCAACACCTTTAATTTTGTGGTTTCCATTCATGGGCTGTTGATGCATGTAGCCTCGCCCACAGAATAATAAATGGTTCCCAGTTCTGGTAGAGTAAAGCTAGGGTAGAAGCCATAGTTTGATGGACTCTGCTCAAGTGAGTCAGGTTCAGCCAGATTTGTGGTTAACTTAACCTAAAATAAAGTGCAACGAGCTATTCACTTTCCAGACACATCCAGGATTCAGGGCGGGGGGAGTCCAAAGTTACTTTGAAAGGTGTGGTTTTCTTGGAATCACCCAGAACTAAAGGATCCTAGGGTTACTCTTGTTCTTGGTGACTACTATATAAGGCATTTAATATCTCTGTGCCTTCATTTACCAATGGATAAACTAACCCTCTCCTTTGAGAACATTGTAATGTCTTACCCAGTTGTATGGAATGCCTTGAAATCTTCAACTTTTTTTCAAGAAAAAAATTCTTTTTTTTTTTTTTGAGACAGAGCCTCAAGCTGTCCCCCTGGGTAGAGTGCTGTGGCATTACAGCTCACAGCAACCTCCAACTCCTGGGCTCAAGCGAGTCTCTTGCCTCCGCCTCCCAAGTAGCTGGGACCACAG
>CAUYTI010042546.1:0-34003 GCA_963575145.1 Galago senegalensis
TTTCCATATACAATTTGAAATATTCTCATCCAATTGGCCAACATAGCCTTCATGTCATTCTCATAGTTGTTGTGTTAAGACATTTATATTCCACATTTAGAAAGATTCACATGTACCCTTATAGGATAAATCATAGGCCTGATCCCAAAAATCCCCCTCCCTTCACCTGTTTTCCCTCCTGCCCTCCCCTCCCTCTCCCCTTCCCCCATATTCTTGGGCTAAAATTGGGTTATAGCTTTCCTACGATAGCTAAAAATTTGTTTTATAATAGGGTTGAGTACATTGGATACTTTTTCTTCCATTCTTGAGATACTGTGCTAAGAAGAATATTTTCCATGCTAAGAAGAATATTTTCCAGCTTCATCCATGTAAACATGAATGAAGTAAAGTCTCCATATTTCTTTATGGCTGCATAGTATTCCATGGTGTACATATACCCCAATTTATTGATCCATTTGTGGGTAGATGGGCACTTGGGCTTCTTCCATGTCTTAGCAATCGTGAATTGGGCTGCAATGAACATTCTGGTACAGATATCTGTATTGTAGCATTATTTTTGGTCTTGTCAATATATACCTAGCAGAGGAATTATAGGATCAAATGGCAGATCTATTTTTAGTTCTCTAAGTGTTCTCCAGATGACTTTCCAAAAGGGGCGTATTAGTTTGCAATACCACCAGCAGTGTAGAAGTGTTCTCTTTTCTTCACAACCCCGCCAGCATCTGTGATTTTGGGATTTTGTGATATGGCTAATCTCACTGGCGTTAGATGATAGCAAAGTAGTTTTGATTTGCATTTCTCTGATGATTAAGGATGGTGAGTATTTTTTCATATATCTGTAGGCCATGCATCTGTCTTCTTCAGAGAAGTTTCTCTTCAAGTCCTTTGCCCACCCGGAGATGGGATCACTTGTTCTCTTCTTGCTAATACATTTGAGTTCTTTGTGGATTCTGGTTATTAAACCTTTGTCCGAAACATAAGCAGCAAATATCTTTTCCCATTCTGAGGGCTGTCTGCTTGCTTTTCTTACTGTGTTCTTGGCTGTGCAGAAGCTTTTTAATTTGAGGAGGTCCCAGGAGTGTATTTTTGATGTTGCTTCAATTGCCCAGGGGGTCCTCCTCATAAATATTCACCCGGGTCAATTTCTTCAAGAGTTTTCCCTACATTTTCTTCTAGTGTTTACTCATGGCTGGGAAAAATTAACATTGTTAAAATGTCTACACTACCTAAAGCAATATATAATTTTAATGCAATTCCTATTAAAGTTCTATTGTCATATTTTGAGTCAATATTTTGAATTAAGATTTATCCATTTATCCTGTTTCTCTATTGATGTTTACTTGGTCTTCTGTGCTTTTCAAAGTCAATAGATAATTTTGATGCAAAATTTGATAAAATTTTGCAATGTTTTTGTCAGTTCTGCTGGTTATTGGCCTCCCTGACCTCTCTCTGCATCAGTTATGCTTTTTCTCCCATCAAGAAAATGTTTAATTCATTTGTACACTGCTGTTTTCTTCATGGCATGATCCCCATAAACTAGAACTAACATGTCCATGATTTCACTTCTACCTTCTCAAGTTTAACAAGAAATTTAATGTTCATTTATTGTTCCAATTCAAGCTCTGACATTGTGAGCAGTACACAAAAACACTCAGAAACAATAATGAATGCCACTCACCAAGATGCCACCACACATCCCTGTGAACACACCTGTGAGACACTAATGCATCAAGGTTATATGAAACATCACAGACCTGTGTGTACAGTGCCATCAGCATCAGTGCACAATGGCAAATTCCTAAACTTAATTGTCAGGCCTTGTATAACACACAGTTCTGGTAAAGATGTCCTTTCAAGCGAATCCCGTTAGCTGATTTTGTTGAAGATGGAGGTGTCCTGGCTCTGCCTTATGCATCTCACATCAACTATTGCAGGGTCATGCTGTGTTCTACAGCCACGTGTGCATGGGGGGACTGAAATATACACAGAACTCAGAGTCATATTTTATTTGTTTTTTTTTAAATAGTCAATATTAGCGATGTTAATATTGTAGTATTATGCAGTGACATCATAGAGCACTTTAACATGCCCCAATCGTTCCTCTAAGTGATATGCATTTAGCAATTTGTTTAACCTTCACAAGAATCTTCAGGAAGATACTACCATCTCCTCTCCAAAAATGACTGTGCTGATTCCTAGAGAGACAAAATAAGTGGTTAAATTGACATTTGAGTTTAAGTTGAATGACTTCTAACCCAATGTTCTTAATTTTTAAACCAAACAGTTTGCAAAGTAGGGAAGTAATTGAAGTGTTTAAGAACCATTTTCCTCATCAGAGAAACAAAGATTATAGCCCATTTTTATGGATTACTGTAAAGATTAAATTAGAAATAGTATTTGGCACCTGTAGTCCCACTACTCAGGAGGCTGAGGCAAGAGAATTGCCTAAGCCCAAGAGCTGGAGGTTGCTGTGAGCTATGATGCCATGGCACTCTACCATGGGTGATAAAGTGAGACGCTGTCTCTAAAAAAATAAAAAAATAATATTTGAAGAGTATGCCCATTTATATCAGAGATTATATTTTCCTAAGAAGAATCAAGTTTAAAGTTGTATGGGTATTCCTTCTTTTCCCAGATAGCAAATTAAAATCCAGAATAATAAATTGATTTACATGTATAGAGTTCTCACTTGGTTTTATTTTTAAGAGATTTTATAAATATTCCAAATGTCTCGAGTTATATTTTAAATTATTGAAAAAATCATTTTAAATTAAGCATTGTAAATTTTTATTTGTTACTTTCTTGGGGTGCAGAAAATTTATTTAACTATACAGTGTATGCAATCAAGGCTAAGTTGTTATCAGCTTGCAATAGGCTATTATAAGTGTAATATGTTCTTCATAAGCCCAACAGTAACCAGAAAACCAAGAATCTATATAAAATACATCAAAAAAGTTAAAAAATATACCACTACAGAAAACCATCAAATCACAAAGGAAAACATCCATAGAGAAAGAAAAAAGTAATTTTTAAAAAACCCTACAAAAAAACTAAATATCAGAAGTATGTCTTTACCTACTGATAATTAAATGTAAATTGATTAAATTTTCTAATAAAAGGATATGGATGGATGAATGAGGAAAAAAGAAGAGCCAACCATATGCTGCCCATACAGACAGGCTGCCTTTTTTATTTTATTTTATTTTATTTTATTTATTTTTTTGAGACACAGACTCACTATGTTGCCATCAGTAGAGCGCTGTGGTGTCATAACTCACAGCAACCTCAAACTCTTGGGCCTAAATGATTCTCTTGCCCCAGTCTCCCAAGTAGCTGGGACTACAGGCTCCTGCCACAATGCCTAGCTATCTTTTGGTTGCAATTGTCATAGTTGTTTAGCAGACCTGGGCTGGGAGTATGTGGCTGGCAACCTAACCACTAAGCTATGGGCACTGAGCCCAGACTGCCCTTTTAAGTACGTGCATAGACTGAAAGTCAAAGGATGGAAAAAGATATCTCATTGAAATGAAAACCAAAAATGAGCAAGGGTAGGAATACTTAGATAAATTAAATGATAAAAACTATACAAAAAGATAAAGAAGGACACTGTATAATGAGAAATGGGTCATTTTACTGACAGGACATAACAATTGTAAGTATATATATATATATATATGTGCAACCAATAGTGAGCACCTAAATATAAAGCAAATATTAAAAAATATAAACAGAGAAATAGACTGCAATGTGATAATAGTAGGGACTTGAGTACACTATTTTCAATATTAGACAGGTTATTCAGACAGAAAATTAATAAAGAAACATTCAACTTGGACCTAAAGACATTTATAAAATATTCCATCCAATAGCAACAGAATACATATTTTTCTCAAGCACACACAAAACATTCTCCAGGATAAATCACATGTTAGTTCACAAGTCTTAGCAAATTTAAGAAGACTGAAATTATATCAAATATCTTTCCCTCCACAATGATATGAAACTAGGAACCAATAACAATAAGAATTTCAGAAATTCACAAATTCATGACAATTAAAAAATATACACCTGAATAACCAATACATTAATGAAGAAATTAAAAGGTTAATTTAAAAATATCTTGAGACAAAAAACAGAAACAACAGTATTTGAAAACCTGTGATGCAGCAATGGCAGTACTAAAAGAACAGGTTTTCTTTTTAAATTTTATTATTATTATTATTTTTAATTCTTTATAAATCATAACTGTTACATTAATGCATTTATGGGGTACAAAGTGCTGATTTGGTACAGAATGCTTACATCTACCTGATTAACGTAACTGTCTCCTTGATTACGGTATTTGTTGTGGCAAAAACACTGTACTCTATTCTTAATAGTATAGAAACGTGTTATTGCATTATGCACATTAGGTTGGATCTTACCCCAAATCCTCTCTCCTTCCCACCTCCCCACGCCCCTCCTCTCTTTACTCTTCCCTCCTTCTTTCTGGACGATAGTTATGTTTTACCATCCCTATGAACGTGCAGGTGATTATATACTGATTTCATAGTAGTATTAAATACATTGGGTACTTTCTTCTATTCTTGAGATACTTTAGTAAGAAGAATATGTTCCAGCTCCATCCAGGTAAACATAAAAGATGTGAAGTCTGCATCTTTTTTAGGCTGCATAGTATTCCATGTTGTACATATACCACAATTTCTTAATCCATTCATGGTTAACAAATGAAGAACTTATCATGCTCATGGTTGGGAAGAATCAACATTGTTAAAATGTCTATACTACCTAAAGAAATCTACAGATTTAATTAAATCCCCATAAAGGCACCATCATCATACTTAAAGAGCTTGAAGAAATAGTGCTCCATTTTATATGCAATCAGAAAAATACCTCAAATAGCAAATATACTACTCAGAAAAAAAAGAAAAGTTTATAGCAGTACCCCTCTGTGTCAGAAATAAAGGTGGGAAAAAACCATTTCATGTTATGCTTTGAGGAAATGTAAAATGAACAAGCTAATATTGGGAAAATGAATGAATGAATGAATGAATGAATAAATAAGCATAAATAAATGAAACAGAGATTAGAGAAGGAATAAGGGACCAAACTCAGCCCTGGCTCCGCTTTCCATGGTTTCCTAGCAGGGGGACTAACAGGGTCAAATTGAGTGTGGAACACTGGACCCTGGGCCCCAGGGACATGAAGAGAGGCCAGGGAGATGGAGATCAGCGTTCCAGGGAAGATGACATGGTTTCAGGGAGTAAACAGCGGCCGCAGTGGCCCCTGCCCACAACCGCCCTGCCTGCTGGGGAGGGACGGGGAGAGATGGGGGTGCCTGTGTCAAGTCACTTGTTCCTCTTCCCTCCGGCTGGAACCTCCAAGCACCTCCGGGCTAGGCCAACTGCTGAGACTGGCCGGCAAACCACTTTTCCTCCTTCGGCCTCAGGTTCGCAGAGCACACGCAGGAACAGCCAGAGAGGCCGGACTCCATCGGGAGTCCCTGGGCCCCACTTGGTGGCTGAGGACTTAGGGATGCTGTGGTGGTCTCCCTCCCTCTTCTCAAAACTTTGCCCGCTCTACCAGTGCACCAGCTGGACCACCAGCATTCTGGTGGCATGAGGGCTTCAGATGCACCTGAGAGGTCCCTGCTCACTGATGGGAGTGGGTGGGGAACAGTCTGCCCAAGCCCTGCAGTGCCTGTGGGCTGCACAGCGGAGGTTGTGGGAGGGAGGGGCCCTCCAAGATGCAGGAGTAGCCACCATCCCAGTCCCAGGTCAAGATAGATTCTTTAAGAAAACTTCCTCAAAAATCAAAACTCAAGACAAAAAGGATTAAGGAAGCCCTGACGCTCCGGAGCCTGCCTGTAAGAAAACCCACTAGCACAGAGGCGGCTTACCCGGCTCCCCTCTAGAGCTCCAGTGCGTCTCCAACACCTCTACCTGAGGGGGCCAGAGAAGGGAAAGAAGAAATTTATCCTGAACAAAAGGATGCTCAGGTTTTAACTGTGAATAAATGGGTGGGAAATAAACATCCTAGAGCAGTTCTACGTAAAAAGAGAGAAAGGCCCTGCAAAGCACCAATATAACTAAGTGTTGTGGTGTTTTATTTTTTGAAATATTAAAAAAATGATAAACCTAAATGACTAATCAAGAAAAAGAAAAAAGACTAAATAAAATAAGAAATGAAAGGGGGCATTAGAATAAGAAATGATTAGACCAGAAGCTGTGGCTAATGCTTGCTTGTAATGTGAACAGTTTCCAAGGCCAAGGCATGGAGATCACTTGAGGCCAGGTGTTCAAGACCAGCCTATAGTCACATTAGCAAGACCCTGTATCTACAAAAAAAGAAAAAGAAAAAGAAAGAAAAATTAATTAGATATAGAAATGATAGATGGGTGTGGTGATGCTTGCTTGTACTCTTAGCCACTCAAGAAGCTGAAGTTCAAGGATTGCTTGAGTGAGCCCAGGAGTCTGAGGTCACCATAAGTTATGTTGATGTCCTTGTACTCTAACCTGGGAAATGGAGCAAAATCTTGTTTCTAAATAAATAAATAAATGTTATAAAAGACCATTATGCACAATTATACACAAAAACACAGAAAAACCTAAATGAAATTCATAAATTCCTACACACATAAAATCTACCAAGATTAAATAACAAAGAAATAAAAACATAGAAACAGACCAGTAACAAGTGAGAAGATTGAACCAGTAATAAAAGTCTCCCATCAAAGAAAATGCTGAATTTTCAAAGTTCTGAATTTTACCAAGCATTTAAAAAAGAACTAATACGAATTTGCTACAAGCTAATACAAAAAAACCTCAAAGACAAGGGAACACTTCCAAACTCATTTTACTAGGGCTAGCACTATTGCCCTGGTAGCAAAGCCAGGCAAAGCTATCACAGGAAAATAGAAGCTGACCTACTTGATGAACACATATGAAAATATCCTCAAGGAAATATTAGCAAAAAATTCAAGGACATGTTAAAAGAATTATTTACTATGATTAAATAAGATTTATCCCTTGGATGCAAGGATGGTTCGGCATTCACAAATCAATAGATGTGTTATACCACATTTTTTAAAAAGGACAAAAACATATGATTATCTTATTAGATAAAGAAAAAATCATTTAACATTCTTTCTTGATAAGAACTGTCAACAGACTTGTACTAGAAAAATCTATCTCAGTGCAATAAAGACCATATATGACAATCCACAGCTAATATTATTCTCTGTGGGGAAAAGTTGAAAGTTTTTCTGTAAGATCTGAAACAGACAAGAGTTCCCACAATCACCACTCTGATTCAATACAGTACTGGAGCTCCTAACCCAAGCAATTAGACAAGAAAAATAAATGAAAAGCATACAAATTAGAAAGAAAGAAGTTAAATTATTTCTGTTTACAGATGACATGATCTTATGTACAGAAGAATTCCACTGAAAATCTATTAGAACTGATAAGAAAATTTAGGAAAGCTGCAGGATGCAAAATGAACAATGAACACACAAAATTCAGTAGTGGTTCAACACACTAAAAACAAACCTTCTGAAAAAGAAATCAAGAGAAAAATACCATTCACAATCAACACATAAAAGTAAAATACTTGGGAAAAAATTCAATCTGTACACTGAGAACTATGAAACAGTAATAAAAGAAATTGAAGAAGACACAAATAAATGGAAGCATATTCAGATTTTATGGATTGGAAGAATTAATATTGTTAAAGTGTCCTTACTACCCAACATGATCTACAA
Source organism: Galago senegalensis (assembly GCA_963575145.1). Classification (NCBI taxonomy): domain Eukaryota; kingdom Metazoa; phylum Chordata; class Mammalia; order Primates; family Galagidae; genus Galago; species Galago senegalensis. The sequence goes on from CAUYTI010042546.1 coordinate 7,763, forward strand.
ATTCAGTATAATCCCTATCAAAATTTCAATGTCATTTCTCATAGATAGGGAAAAGCAATCCTAAAGTCAATGTGGAACTACAAAAAATCCAAAATAGTTAAGGCAATCAAGAGTAGAAGAAACACAACTACAGGCATCACACTACCTGGTTTCAAACTTCACTATGAAATGAGTGGTAATTAATACAGTGTGGTACTGACAGGAATATAGACACACCAACCAATGTAACAGGCCAGAGACCAGAAAACTACATATGGATCTGCAGTCAATTGATCTTCCATAAAAGTTAAAGAATATGCAATGGAAAAGGACAGTCTCTTCAATTAATGCTGTTCCATTTTAAAAAATAAAACTGAACTTTTATTCTATATGTGTATGTACAAAAATAAAATTAAAATGGGTTAAAGGCTTAAGCCTAAGAGCTGAAATCATTAAACCACTAGAAGAAAACATGGGCAAAGTCTACAACATTGATCTGGACAATGGTTATTTATTTATTCACTTATTCAAAAATTTCAGAATATAACAAGGGTACACACATTTTGTTTACATAGTTTGTTTTTTTACATTTCAGGTCAAAATTATATGTGTGCCCTTTATCCAGAATGTATGGATTTTCTAGATTCTACCTCAAAGGTGCAGGCAACAAAACCAAAGATACACAAGTAAAATTACATCAAAATAAAAACCTTCTGTGTCTCAAAGAAAGAAATTAACAGGGTTGAAGAGATAACTTCTGGATTGGAAGAAAATATTTGCAAGCTATACACCTGATAAGGAACTCAAACAACTGTGTAGCAAGAAAACCAATAATTAGATGAAGAATGAGAAGGGATATGAATAGACATTTTTTCAAAAGAAGAAATGCTAGACAGATGTAAAGGCTCAACATCATAAATCATTAGAGAAATGTGGATTAAACCACAATGAGATATCACCTCACACCTTTAAAGCTGCTATTATGGAAAAACAAAAGATAGAAAGTGTCGGGTAGGATGTGGAGAAAGTGATTGCCTGGTACACCATTGATGGGAATATAAATTAGTACAACCTTGTGGAAAATAGCATGAAGGTTCTTCAAAAAACTAAAAATAGAATTACCATATAGCCCAGCAATACCACTTCTAGGTATTTACCAGAAAGACTAGAAACTGGTACATGGAAGAGATGTCTGCACTCCCATGGTTATCACTGCAGTATTCACAACAACCAGTTACGGAATCAAGGTATGTGTCCATCCCGAGACGACTGAAGAATATGCAGTAGATGTACGTAGTAGAATCCCATTCAGTGTTGGAAATGTCATAAATTCTGCCATTTATGATAACATAAATGGAGATGAAGAATATTGCGATAAGTAAAATAATCCAAACACAAAAAGCCAAATACCGCCTGTTCTCAGTTACAATCTAAAACAAAGTCTAAACCTGGGACTAGAGCTGGAAGGATGTTGGTCAACAGGTACAAAGCCTTATATAGGTAGTAAGAATAAACTTTATTTTAAATTTAAATTTGTTTTTGAAATCAATTTCTCCTCATGGTAAATGTAAATGTAGCTATTAATAACTATACATTTATTTTTTTCTAAGAAAGCAAATTTCAAATATTCTTAGCACAGAAATAATAACTATATTGATTGCCTTTATTTAACCACTCCACAATAAAATCAAAAATTATAATGCAACTTCATGGCCCATAAATATATACATCTATAATTTTTTAATAAAAATGAGATATTTTCTTCTCCCTTTTAGATCATAAAATTTACTTGTGACTATTTTAGTAATAACTTAAAGGCTAGATGATATTAAAAATAATTACTGTGGTGGGCAGTATGTGACATTTCAATACAAAAGTAATTTTCATCTCTTGATGATCTACCATAGCTATAAAACAGGGAAATAGCCAGAATTCATGTGTATTACCTTCACTGACTTTTAATTTATGTCTAATAGCAAAAATTTTTAAAAAGTGGAGATTATGTAATTTTTCAGTTAATATAACTTAAAAGTTAATCTGTCTATATTATTAACATTAGCTAAATAATTCTCAAATATCCTTTCTGTTCTGTGATATATAGAGTCAAATTTATAAAATTTTGAGTCAATTTCCAAACTTTGTCTTTTCCGAAATCTAATGGTGAAGAATATGACTGACAGTATTTTAATTTACATGAAAATTTCTGCTCTGTGGTAATGTCAAGAACACTATTTTTCATTTTTATGAAATCACATTCTTCATAAAAATGAAAAATAGTATGAGAATATGTTATTAAAACCACCATTTTCTGTACAGGACTTGATATAGAGTTCATTAGCCAGTTTAGCACCAGATTATACTTAGAAGTCTAATTCTAAATTAGTTGGCAAGATTTAATTCTGCTAGCATGTTTTTTCCCTTCATTTTAAACTATTAGAATATCAGCAAATGAATAAAAATCATTACTTGTTGCTGAAGAATCCTTCCTAGACCCAGTCTTCTTTTTTCCTTAAAAATTAGAATTTTTGTGGATTCAGCAAACTGTAGTCCTAATGACTGAGTGATTTCCTGATTCCCCATAAGTTCCGGTGAAGAAGCAGTAGCTCACTCAGCAGTCACCAACATACTGGCTGAGTGATGTGCTTTAGAGTTTACGTTCCACTTAATAATGAGAACATGTTTATCTTTGTTCTGGTTATTCTTTTCTATTTCTGTCCTGAAATCCACAGATTCCATTAACTTGAAGGGACAAAATAGTAGTTGTTGTTATCAGAGCAATGGTAAGCAGACTTGCCTAAGAAGTGTGGAACAGGTGACTCGCTGAGTTACCAAATGTTGGGTGAGTGAGTGCAGTGTACAGGGCAGACGCACACAAAAGCTTTCACATAGTAACAATTTTTCACAGATTTTTCTGCCTTTAGGCTTCTATGTCTTAAGCAATTAGAAAATTTCTGGTAAATGATCTCTATAATCTCCAGAATTATTCTTTAAACATAGCTTATTTTTATGTTTATAAGAAAAATAATCTTCAGTTATATCCATTGACTTCTGAGAGTTTTAGAGCAAACATATGCCTTACTAGAAAACATATTCTAATTTATTGTTTCTTTTGAATATTGCTTTATAAATCTGAGAGGTGTCCTGGGAAGGACAGAATATGGTTGTTGGTCTGCAGAATGTCCGGGGACTTGGAACTAATCTGACAAAATTGAGGGTAATTCTAAAGAAGTGAGAAAACTGAGACATATGCACAAGGACAGTGCTCAAGATATAATTGATATTACTATCACCATTCTTTTTTTTTTTTTTTGAGACAGAACCTCAAGCTGTCCCCCTGGGTAGAGTGCCATGGCATAGCTCACAGCAACCTCCAACTCCTGGGCTCAAGCGAGTCTTCTGCCTTCTGCCTCTGCCTCCCAAGTTGCTGGGACCACTGGCACCCGCCACAATGCCTGGCTATTTTTTTGGTTGCAGCCGTCATTGTTGTTTGGCAGGCCAGGCTTGATTCCAACCTGCCACCTTAGGTGTATGTGGCTGGTGCCTTAGCCACTTGAGCCACAGGCGCCGAGCCACTATCACCATTCTTAACAGATACTTTCTAAAGAGTAGAAAAGTATTCTGGAGGTGATTATTGTTTCTACAGAGGCAAAAGTTACACTCTAACCCAGACAGAAAAATGTGTACAGAGAGCTAGTCAAAGAGAGTGAGGTTAGGGAATAATGAATGTATTCTTATTACTGAATATCAATATCATTAAGAGAAATATCAAAAATAGGGACTTCTATGCATCAGAAACTAAGCTAAATTATGCGTAATATCTTACTTAATCACTGAGACCAATTAATTATTTCCATTTTAACAGATGAGTGAAGGCTGGCAATCATTTTGTCCAAGATTACCTGATGATACAGGGAAGAGATCTGATTTAAATACAGGCAGTGGCTGGGCGCCTGTAGCTCAGTGGCTAGAACGCCGGCCGTGTACACCAGAACTGGCAGGTTCAAACCTGCTTGGAACATAGCTGGGCACTGTGGTGGGCACCTGTAGTCCCAGCTAATTGGGAGGCTGAGGTGATAGAATCCCTTAAGCCCATGAGTTTGAGGTTGCTGTGGGCTGACGCCACACACTCTACAAGGGCAGCATAGTGTGACTCTGTCTCAAAAAGTAAATAAAAAATAAATAAATAAATTCAGGCAGCATTCTCAAGCTACAGCTGGGTTCTTACCACCTCACTGTAGCAGGTGTGTGCATGTACACATGAGAGAGAGGGGGTGAATGAGGGACTATATGAATATATAGAAATATATGTATATTACATATGCATATATGTATTATGTATTATGAAGAGGTGGCCAATACACAGAGAACATTTTGTAAAACATTTTGTAATGAATAGTTTACAAATGAAGGTACATTTAGCTACAATTTCCCATTTTCCTTATGTATGGTGACCTTATGGGAGACCTTTGGGACATCCTGTATTATAACTTGTATGTAACTCAAAAATGTCTACAACTACTTGAAGACACTTCTCTTGAAGTGTCTTAGCTGAGGTTGAGATGGCAATGAGGGAATCCAGCAGCAGTTATTTTAAATGATTTATTTGAAAGATCTTTAAAATAGTTGTCCTACAGTCACTTTTCACTGTGTGAGGTGGAATCTGACCGTGCTACTTTTTCTGCAGTTTCTCCCTCCTCCCACTCACCTGCTCCAGTTTCTCTGGCCATGGAGCCAGCCATTCAGCCTCCTTCCTGCCTGCCCTGCAGCCCCCTAGGCAGCTCCTGGCAGTGCACTCCTGTGGATTTCACAGTAGGACCACCCAGGCCTGCAGGCCCCTATTGGCTGCTTCTGGCTGTGCACGCCTGTGGATTTCACAGTGGGACCACCCAGGCCTGCAGCCCCAGAGTTGCTGCTCCAGCTAGTGCACTCCTGTGGATTTCACAGTGGGACCACCCAGGCCTGTAGGCCCCTAGTAGCTGCTCCTAGATGTACACTCCTGTGGATTTCACAGTGGGACCACCAGGCCTGCAGCCCCCTAGGCAGCTCCTAGATGTGCACTCCTGTGGATTTCACAGTGGGACCACCCAGACCTGCAGCCCCCTAGGCAGCGCCTAGATGTGCACTCTTGTGGATTTCACAGTGGGAACACCCAGGCCTGCAGGCCCCTAGTAGCTGCTCCTAGATGTGCACTCTTGTGGATTTCACAATGGGACCACCTAGGCCTGCAGGCCCCTAGTAGCTGCTCCTGGCTGTGCACTCCTGTGGATTTCACAGTGGGACCACCCAGGAGCCTGACTACTCTTGCGTATGTCTCTGAGTCCTAGATGATGCCTCACTCTCTCCCCAGAGTACAACTATCCTCTTCCTATATTCTCTCAAAGATGGTTCATTCCCCCTCATTTTGTTTCCTTAGTATGTTAACCTCTATTGTGCTGCCATAATGGTTTATATTATTTTTACACATTTGTCTCCATCATTAAACTTAGGCCCTCAATCCTCACACACCCATAGCAGCTCATTGTGTGAATCACTGCATGATAAACACTTTGTAAGTAACAAGAACAAATATCCAAAGATGTTAGAACTATAATATGTTTTCAGAGTTGAGTAGAGGACCCTTTCATAGAGCTTCAATGCTTGAGTAACATTAACAAAAGGCATTAAATTAAGTTTTAAAAGAGTTAAAAGTAAAGTTTTGCCAAGAGAATAGGAAATCTCACATGAAGGTCATTTTAAGGTCCTGTTGCAACATGAAATTTATGAAAAGAAAAGAAATCAAAATTTTCTGGCTACTAATGGCATTGATTAACATTTTATATTAGAAAGGAAAGTAAAGGCCAATTTAATAAGCCATAAAATTGGCAAAGTTTCTGGAAACGCTGCAGTATTTAGTTATAATTTTTGTGCCAATGTTATCAATTTGAAAAACTAACGTAGATGTTGAAATATCTTCAGTAAAAAGAAAGGGCATACTAAGACTTTTGCAGCAGTAGCTGTCATTAAACTTAGGTTTAAGTCCAAAATTCATAGCCTGGCTGGAGGCTTGGTGTCCTTCCCCATCTGCCCACGCTCCCTGGATTTCTGGACGCTCCCACTTGTTCTTGCTTTGCCCTCAGTGGATCTGTCCTCCTCTCTGAAAGGATACCATTCCCCTCTGCGTGTAGTATCCATCCACTACTCATCCTCCCATCACTGTGGAAGGTTACTTCCTGAAGAACATTGTTCTGGCTTCCCAGTCTGTTTTGGTGCAATATCACATTATTCTTTTTTTAAATGGCATTGGTCATAGTTTGTACTGACATATTTTCTTGTGTGGTTATTGTTTGTTGCTGTCTTCCCTAGACATTGTGAGTTCCAAATCGCAAAACAAACCATTGAAACTTGCTTATCACTGGGTTATATTCCCCAAAATTTTGTGCATCTGTTTTCTTCCCCCTTCAGACAGAATAGGAAAATCAGTACCTATAAAGACAGTTTACAGCCCTCTGAGTGTCCTGAGCATTGGTGTGACAGCATCAGAGCTGAATTCTACAACATGGAGGCAACCACCTTTCCTGAGCTGCCTCCCAGCAATCATAAGAATCACAGTGAGGAAAGAGGAAAGTAGTCATTATTTCTAAAACTTGCCAAAGCAGAGAATTCCTTCTAACATTTGGCAGTTTATATACGTACTTATAAAAATGGCTAAAGATATCAATGATTAACCTTTTGAGAATTTGTAGTGCCCTGCATATATGGAGTCATCAGCGGCTTAATGATGGGGTATTTTTTGATAAATGCTGCCCTGGTTGCTTATTCCATTGTTTTTGTTTTTGTTTTTTTGAGACAGAGTCTTATTTTGCCACCCTCAACAGAATGCCATGGTATCTTAGCTCATGGCAACCTCAGACTTGTGGGTTAAATTGATACTCTTGTCTCAGCCTCCCAAGTTTCTGAGACTACAAGTACCTGTCACACCTCCCAGCTATATTTTAGGGACAGAGATCTCACTCTTGCTCAGGATGGTCTCAAACTCCTGAGCTCAAGCGATCCACCTGCCTCAGTCTCCCAGAGGGCTGGAATCCCGGACATGATTCTATCATGTGTGAACATCATCATGTTGATGTACACACATAGATGGCAGAGCCCACTGCATGCCTGCACTGTGTGGCACAGCCTGTTGTTCCCAGGCTACAGCCCTGAACCTATTCCTGTGCTGTGAGCAGTAGGCTTCTAACTGTAGAGCAACAATGTGTATTTGTGGACGTAAACATGCCTGACGTAAAGGCACAGTAAACACACAGTGTGAAAGATAGAAACAGCACACCTGCACAGAGCACTCACCGTGAATGGAGCTTGAGTTCTGGGAGTTGCTCTGGGTGAGCCAGTGAGTGAGTGTGGAGTGAGCAGGAGACCCGTGGGCACTGCAGTGCACTGCTGCAGACATTCCCAACACTGAGCACAAAAGTATTTTATTTTTAAAACATTTTTCTTTCTTCAATAATAAAGTAATATCAGCTTACTGTAAACTTTTCCTTTGTAAACTTTTCCATTTTTTTAACTTTTTGACACATTCATAATAATACTAGATTAAAACACAGATGCATTACATAGCTATACACAAATTTTTCTTTTTTCCTTTTTATTCTATAATAAAACCTATTGACCTATTTTAAATTTTTATTTTTTTTAACTTTTTAAACTTTTTCTTTTTTTAAATCAAGATGCAGGCACACAAATCAGCTTCGGCCTACACCGGGACAGGATTATCATCACCATCTCCCACCTCCACATCTTGTCCCACTGGAAGGCCTTCAGAGGCCTCCAGAAGGAGGAGGCCTCCTGAAGTACCTCCTGAAGGACTTGCTGGAGGCTTTTGTGCAGTTAACTTATTTTTTTGAGACAGGGCCTTGCTCTGCTGCCCATGCTGGAGTTCAGTGGTGTCATCCCAGCCATCTTACCTTCCACAGCCTGCAATGCCTGGGCTTAAGTCGCCCTCCCACTTCAGTCTCTGGAGCAGCTAGACCCAGGCTGGCTATTACTTTTTTAAATTTTTGTTTATTTTATGTAGATATAGGATCCCACAGTGGTATCCATGCTGATCTCCAACTCCCAGCCTCACGTGAGCCTTTGCCTCAACTTTCACTTTATTTCCTATTAAGTAAGTGGAAAGGATAGTGGGTGGTGCCTCTGGCTCAGTGAGTAGGGTGCTGGCCCCATATATCGAGGGTGGCAGGTTTGAACCCAGCCCTGGCCAAACTGCAACAACAACAACAAAAAATAGCCAGGTGTTGTGGCAGGCACCTGTATTCCCAGTTACTCAGGAGGCTGAGGCAAGAGAATCACCTAAGCCCAGAAGTTGGCGGTTGCTGTGAGCTGTGATACCACAGCACTCTACTGAAGGTGACAAAGTACTCTATCTCTAAAAAAAAAAAAAAAAAGTAGAAGGAGTGCACTCTATAACGATGACAAAAATTATAGTATAGTAAATATATAAAACAGTAACACAGTCACTTGTTATAGTTATCAAGTATAATGTACTGTGTCTTACAGTTGTATGTGCTACACTTTCATATGATTGTTGTGCAATAGTTGTATCAACACAGATACCTGAGTAATGCTTTTTACTGCAATATTAGGACAGTTACCATGTCACCTGGAAATAGAACTTTTCACTTGCATTATAGTCCTGTGGGGCCACCATTGTACGTCGAGTCAGTGGGGGACCAAACATCCATAGGCAGTGCAGGGCCACATTTCAAAGGCCACATCTCATATACGACACAAGGTTATCCCATTTCATAAATTCTTACTGCATTTTCTTCTCATTTTAACATCTACTAAATTGGAGTGCACATACATTTGTGAATCTTTTAGTTAAAAGCTTCTGGTAAGTCCCAGAATTTGTCCGTGTCAGAGTCTTTCTGACCCACTGAAATAGAGTTACAAAGAAAGGTAAATGTGCTTTTTTTAAAGCAGTATAATTGCTGTAGCTAAGTTAGAATCATTTCCTTTGTATTTCTCTCAGAGAAAACTGTTTTGATGATTCTTTAAGTGCTTCAGAAATCAATTCAATTAAAACCTAGGGTGCTTATAACGCTCTTTAAAATTTGCAAACACATTCACAAGAATTATTTAATTTCAACATCTTGACAGCTCTGTAAGGAAGAGCAGAGATTGTGTGTCACCGCTTCGTACTATAATAAGCTGAGTCTCCTATGTTCAACGCTTTGGTAGTTGTGTTGCTAGGCAGAGTTGAAGCCAGAAATTCCAACTCCTATTTCATGAACGTGCTCCAGCCTGAAGACAGAGAAGTGATGTGCTAGCTCTGGACTTTGAGGCCTGGAGTCTTGACTACTGTAACCATTTTTAATGAAGACCAGTGATTCATAGTTTGTTAAATTTTTAATGTGGCATCCACTCCTTGCTCCAGTTAGAAATAGCAGTGTTAGCAATGCACAGGGATGGATGTGTGTCAGCCTTTGTAACTCCAGGTTTTCACCAGGACAGTGACCTGCTGGACCGGCGGAAACATTGCTTCACTGTGCAGTCCGAGTCGGGGGAGGACCTCTACTTTTCTGTGGAACTAGACTGTGACCTTGCCCAGTGGGAAAGAGCCTTCCAAACAGCAACTTTTCTAGAAGTGGAACGGATACAGGTGAGGGTCTGTGTGGCTGTAACATCTGTGACTTCCAAAGATACGTGACCACTGCATTAGAGTTCTAATAGAAACCAAAGTGGTATGAAGACACAGTTCTGTGAGCCCTGACGTCCTTCTCAAATACAGATGGTGCAGAAAAATGAGCATCCATTTTAAGAAGGGCGAAATGTAGTAAGATTGTAATATTCAAGTCACATTTGACTTCTGCAATTACAAGCGATTCAAGATACAATATATAAGATAACAGAACTTGTCACTATATATTGCATATTGCAATTTTAATACAGGTATTTTTACTTCTTAAAATGTATACACATTTTTGGTACCCTCTGTATCTTCCATGATTAGCCATTGTTGTTAAATGACTGGTAATACAGCTTTGAATTTTAATTAATTTAATTAATTTTAATGTTTCCATAATTTGATCTTTATAGGCCATTTCCTACTATTCATCAAAACTATATTCTAATTAGACACTGCTTTAGTTTAAATCTAATATACAAAATACTCTGATTTTAATTGTTTACAAGGTCATTTTCTACTCTCCAAACAGGACCTCTTAATTTCCAACCTGCCAGCTTTGTTCACTCACAATGCTCTTTCTCCTAGAAAGTTTTCCCCTTGTTTCTGCCCTTCAAAAATACAGTGTTTGAGACTTTTTCAAAAGTTCTTATCATCCACGACCATGTTGCTCCTGATATCCAAGTGCCCTGCCCACCAATTCCCATTGCCCCTTTCACAACCATCCTCACACCCTTTCCTCTTCCCACGGTTGAGCACACGGTCACTTTGCTGTTTCTCAGGGCTGCTCAGATACTCACTGGGGCTCATATTGGAACGACTGACCTGTGCTTGCCATTCCTTGCACTAAGTCAGAGGGGGCTTGGGATTCACTGCATTCTGCAAATCACAAGTGTCCAACAGATTATTTAAGTGAGAAGCCACATCTAGATCAAACTCCATAGAGCCCTCAGCTTCTGTGATGCATGAGACCATGGAATGTGATAGGCTCCCAAACTCAGTTCTGTGGCTGAAAACTGACAGGTGTGGTGAGCTTGTCACATGCAAATGGATTCACAGGGTACCTACGAGCTTGAACACACACAGGGGCACTTAATGTTGAAAACAAATATGATAATATATTCGACAATCATGGAGATTCAGAGGTTACGGTTTTTTCAACATGGCAAACTTATTTCTTCCTTTGACTACAAACCTCTCTAGGCAAGACATCAAGTTGCACCAGTGTGATGTCACAACTGGTGACGAGGACAAGGAGCAGACCCAGATTTCAGTTGTTTCATTGTTCAGTGGACACTGTTTAATAACTCTGCTTTTATCTTCATATATCTAAAAAAGTTAAAGTAGTCAAAATATATTTTTTATAATTTAGCTTGTAGAAACCTCATTCAATAAAATACACTAATATTAAAAATGGAAAGATGGAAACTATCTTAAATATTGATTTTCCCAAGTGTCAATGTCTATGACCATTTTAAAGTAATGCAATATAATAATTGAATGATAGTTGACATATTTGTTATTTATATTGACACTGTTAGGTTTTCTTAATTAGTGTTTTGCTAGAATATTCTAATTCATGTGGAAACAACTGCATGGCAGTTTCTACATTTTGATCCCTGATGTTTCTATGTAACGTTCTTGATGTTTAATGAAATAGAGATGAAATTCCATTTGTGCTTTGTATTTTAATTCTGTTCTTTGATTCTGAACTTCGTGTTCTCTGCACTGATGTTCAGCAAAACGCACTGGGCTATCTACTTACTCACAATGCCAATTTAAGAAACATGTTGGAAGTGAACAGTAAAATATTTGATGCCCTTTTAACTCTTAATTCTACTGATTTTATAATTTTAAATTTACTATACTAGAAATCAGTAATCAATAGCCAAACACTTTGGTAATGTTATTTTTTAAATTCAAGGTGTGAATATATTGACATGGAGAACCTTATGCATTTTTCTTCTATATTCTCAATATTTTACTGCCATTAAAATTAGTAGATAATTAAATAAGAAAGGACCATAGTTCTATTGTGAAAGAGTCAGAAAGAAAATTAACAAATTGAATTTCAAAGTGTTTCTCATTTGAATTTCCCCCAAAGAATAATTCTAATTTATTACTTTTTTCTCTTTATTAAACAGAAATTTTTTCTCTTTCTATTTTATTAAACAGAAATTAAATAATAAACCAAATATTTTCCAATATTAAACATATATTAAGTATTTTCATGATATGTTATTCAGATTTTAAATTATAGAATTAAACTTCAGTGCGTCTCAATTTATAACATATCTGTTGGTTTTAATTTAATTATTATTGACAAATCTAATTTAGTTTGTAATCTGAATTAGTTTATAGTTCTGCATTAGTTTGTAATGCTTAACTCTTTTTTTAACGCTACTACTAGAGGATAAATATTTAATAAGAATAAGAATTTCTACATCATCTCAAAGTACCCCCAGATATATGCACAAAATATTTTTAATTACAAAGGGAAAAAACAAAGGGACAAAATTTATAGTGAAGAACCCTGAGAGACACTGCCTGAACCAGGCGACCAGAGTTAATGTTAATGCCTCAAAGCAACACCATGGATTTGGTACGGTGTTGTTATATATTTGATCTACAGACCTTGTTCTCACGTCATCAATTGACCTATTGTGTCCTTTACAGCAAAAGGGAAAATTTATGTTTTCTAGACTAGGATCCGATTTAAGATTATGTTGTCTGGTTTCTTCAGTTTCTTTTAATCTGGAATACTTCCTTTGTCTGTCTCTCTTGACCTTGACTGTTTGAAGAGTACAGCTTAGTTACTTTGTGAAATATTACTTAATACAGAGTTGGCTACTGTTTCCTCATGCACATGATGTAATGATGAACTTAACAGGAAAAATTTAACGCATTCTACTAAATGCATTATAGCCTGGCATTTTCAGATTTGAAAACAGCAAACAATTAAGTCTAAATTAGAATGAAATTATATAGCTTTGAACATTCCTTAATGCTGATAATCGTTTTAATAAAGTACTGATGAGTGGATGCAAGCATACAAGATGTTCAGTGTTAAACAAATATAACTGCTCTTCAAAGTGGACTTTTGAGGCACATTAAGTATGTTCTCTAGACTGCTTTTTGGAAAAATTTAACTCAAAGTGGATAATTCAGTAAGTATTGTTATAATGTTCTTATGCAAACTAGGCTTAAACTCATGAATACAGCTTTTTGGTGAAGGCAACTTGATGCATTTAATTATGATTGCAGTTTGACTGTGATTCAATCAATATATTTTATATGCAGTGTTGTAAAATTAAAAACAATATAAACATAAGCATGAAAGATTTGCTTAAGATGGATAAATACCTCTCACCTTGTATGTAAATCACAAGTACTTTTCATCATGTGAATCTCACTATTGTTTGAAATTCAATGCAAATAAAACTAGCCTATAGATATAACAATGTATCATGTTGTATATGAGCCCCAAGTTTTTATTTCATATTTGGTTAATATTCTCTTTTTTATATTTCAGTGTCCAAATTTATTAGGCATCACAAAATGTTTATTACATATAAGTAAAGTTATAATCTGATCTCAGTGTGAAAAGTTGTTGATTTGTAAAGAATTAGTACTTTTATACAAATAAGCAGGCAAGTGGCAAACATCTTTGGAAAATAGCTTGTGCCATATGGAAGAACATCCAGAGACTCCTAAGATAAGGTAGCTCCTTTTGCCTCTGCTACCAATCTGCATTTCTGTGCCTGGGAGTCTCCTTTTATAATATCCACGGAATTGATATGCTGAGAATTTAACTACAGCATTAATCTTTAGAAATGGTTTCTTTTGGTTTCATGAAATATGGTGATATTGGCTACATGATATAGCAACTTAACAATCTTGCTCATACCTAAATATTTTTATACTAGTTTCATTGTCAATGTAGCAAAGAGAGAGGGTGGGACAATGTAAAGACAAAATTAGACAGAGCAGGATCAGAAACCTGTCCCCATGTGCCCTTTGACAAGTCACAAAAAAAAGAAAAACCCAACAAAAAGCAGTGCTCTCAGCTTCTGTCTCATTAGCAATGGGATGTTGATAGTACTGCCTTATTCACACAATTATTCCTAATATTAAGTTAGATTTTGTATGAAATGCTTATTGCAGGAGCTGTCACAGTCTTCAATATTGACAAGCCATTAATCATTTGAGAAGTAACAGCGCATTCTGTTCTGTCTAGTGCAAGACCTACGCGTGTGTGCTGGAGAGCCATCTGATGGGACTCACGATCGACTTCAGCACCGGGTTCATCTGTTTTGATGCTGCAACAAAGGTAATGTGTTCGGGTCAGCTTTGAGAGATGTGCTGTGGGCACTCTGATTCAAGGACAGCTGAGATACCATTGGATTCCTCCCAGCATTTTAATTGGTTATTAGATGTCTAATTTAAGATCCTCATTTGTATGATGGGAGGTAAATTAGTATTCAACTAGTTTATGGAAAAAAGTTTGAATTTTTAATAAAACAAATGTAGTAAAGCAAAACATAACAATGTTAAAATCGATCTCTGTCAATCTATTTAGGATATCTCATTTCCTAAAGGTGTGCCGTCATAACTGAGGAGATGTTTTCTCCCCCCAAAAACAATTTTGTTAAAAAGGTGTTCTTTTATGATGATTCTACATCAACAGCTGCAATATAAAAATAAGGAAAATGTGTTGTCTAGTCATTATAGCTGATATGTTAGAATTCAATCTTGGTGGGATTTGAAGTTTGAAGTTCCTCCCAGCTAGGGCAATTCTTACAAACACCTGCTGTGCAGAACTGACAGGTGCCCTTCTCACAGTTAGGTGTCTCTGGGAGAGACACACTGAAGGAGGAAAGGCACCTTCTCAGCCAGTCACATCTAAAAAATCCTATCCTTGGTGATTATGAAGTGACACGTGGCAAAGTCAAAGCATTGCAAATCATCAATATTATTATGATTTTAATTGGAAGTGATGATAAAGCTCAGCTGACCCCGACCTAACTGCTAACCTCCTCCCTATAGCTGCTATAGTTTCCAAGTCAGGGCTCTGGTCACAAGGAAGACAGACTCTTCCCTCTCTTGAAAGACATCAATTCCTTAGATAAACTCCACTTTCCACTCTATCAAAGTATGGCCTGAAATGTAAATTGGGTAATTTGTTCCTTATCACCAGTGTTAAAGAATAATGAGTAATTTCCTATTTGGACATACATGTTTTATCTAGAAATTAAGGCGTATACAGGATTTTCTAAAGCAAATGTCAACAAAATAAGACAGTGATACACATGGGAGGCAGGGAGAGTATAGGAGACCATGGACAGTGTTGGTATTTTGGAAAAGGTGAGCATCTGATGGTGGGGTCCAGCTGCTCAGAGGCCTGGCTATTCCTTATGACTCAACAATCAAGATTACCATGCACAAGTTCATATTACTGCAGGACGGCCAGGATTTCATTTTATTTTAACATTGTGAAATTAAATAGCATAGATATGCTGGTCCTTCTTGGCAATGTGGCATATCACCTTTGCAGGGATGCCAAAAGACTATTTTTGTAATTAAGAAATTTCAGATGACAGAGTCTCCTTTGATTGCGCTTAACTGGGACTGTCATAAAATTTTTCTAATACTAAAGACTTTCTTTTGATTCAAATACTCATCAAATCGGGATAAGCATGAAAGTGTTAATAAATAAATTTAGAAATAAACTGATTGAATAGAAGTAGAAATATAACTTTGAAAAGAAAAAATCATTGCCAAGATTGTCCCCAAACTCTATGGCATCAGTGTGAAAGAGGCTCACACGAGTATGAGAGGGAAACATAAGAGCTCATCTGAACACACTTTTCAGTAAGTCTGTTTTGAGTTTAAGTCTAGTAAAACCCAAGTCAATGCTGATGTCCTGTTAGTGTTGCATATAAGGGGAAAATCATGACGCCAGTGCCCTCTCCAGCATACCTATCTACTTCTGCCCCGAGGGTGTTGGGAATGAGTGACTCAGCAAGAGAGTCGAAGGAAATGGCTGTCGTGGGAATAAGGGGAAACTTGCCCTTAGAGAGAGGCATGGGGAGGCACAGAGCCACTGCCACATATCCCAGTGAGGTCCACAAACTTCTCCACCCCCATTTTGTGGGGGGAGGATGAGGAAGAGAGGTAATTTGTTTAGGGGCAATAAATGTTTGCTAGGGAGCAAACTTCTTGCCCTTAGAGAGAGGCATGGGGAGGCACAGAGCCACTGTCACATATCCCAGTGAGGTCCACAAACTTCTCCACCCCCATTTTGTGGGGGGAGGATGAGGAAGAGAGGTAATTTGTTTAGGGGCAATAAATGTTTGCTAGGGAGGATGTTTGGATGGGGGAGACAGATGGACCTATAAATGATTCTCTTAGCAAAGTACGTTACCCTAAGAGACAAGTGTTACGTTAAAATGGTCTGGGCCGGTCAGGTTGGATTCTTGATCTTCTTTCCCTGAAACACCTTGGAGGGGAAGGAAGTCCATTGCTCTTTTTGATGGGTCTGTCTGGTTTAAGCAGGTAGAGGGAATGCCCTTCTAGGACCCACTGATCTCTAAGGGCCTTAATTCAAAACACTCTCTACACCCAGGAGTCATATTTTGGGTGAAAGTTCCTGAACTCCTTCATTATGATGCCTCCTAGGGCAAACTACTTACTATGAAATGTGAGTTTAGTCAGCTTAAACTTTACACTCGGGAAAAACAAAAAGCTCTCAGGAGTCCCCATTGCTATCTTTCTGCTTTCTGATTCTATCATTGGAGACATCTAACTCAAAGCAATCTGAGCTTCAGGCGATGTGAAAAGAATCTATAGACAGAATGCAGAGGGCTGTAGTATCTGAGGGCCACTTGGACAGTTAAAGTGTGAGCTGTTGATAATTATAGCAGGACAGCAGGACAATAGCCATAAACAGAGAGAGTCCTGGGTACACATCTGCACCGACCTCACTGCAAGAAGCTTGCCCCACTTCACTACAAGCAATCTTTAAATATAAAAAGGACAACTGTTATATGTAAATTCAAATGTCTTCTAACATTTTACAAAAATAACTATATAATATCTAGAGACTTTAAGTGATACTCATGCAGAAAGTATCCTTAAGAATGTACCAGAAGTGGCGCAGAATTGTGGAATGTTTGGCTGCGGGAGTGTCCTAAGTATTTACTGGATTCCTGTCATCTGCGGAGACACACAGGAGGGCAGTCAGGTCAGTGTTGAGCGCTTAAGAGGACGTCATGGAAGTTACCTTGAGACAGGAAGGAAAAATTATTCAGACAAATGTCTGTAACTGAGGAAGGACATTACATTTGAGGGCAGAGGAGATGAGAGGTCAACTTTGTGGGTAATTCAGATCTTGATTATGATTAAAGAATTTGGATGTAATTCTAAAAGTCTTCAAAGTGTTTGAGAGGTAGGAAAGAAATGTTCAGATCTGTGTTTGACGGCATAAAACTAGTGGAAGAACTCATAATCGAGAGCGAGAGAGCCTGACCCAGCCCGGGTTACACACCCTCCAGCGCTGCCCTCCACTGGCGTCCGCCACTCCACAATGGCCTGAAAAAGCCCTGTGCATGAAGGGCCAGTCCCGAGGAAAACAGTGATGCAAACGGAGGCTGACACGTGATCATGGTGTCTCCGCAGCTCTAAGAGATGCTCAGCTGACTGAAGCTGAAAGTTCGAGGAGGGACCAGGAGAGACCAGGATGGAGAAATAAATTCGCCCACAAGGTCAAGGTCTGGGCTTGGTTGACACAGATCTAATTTCTACCCTGCAAAGATCACTCTGGCAGAGGCGCAGATTCCACTGTTG
Source organism: Galago senegalensis (assembly GCA_963575145.1). NCBI lineage: Eukaryota > Metazoa > Chordata > Mammalia > Primates > Galagidae > Galago > Galago senegalensis. The sequence goes on from CAUYTI010042546.1 coordinate 25,248, forward strand.
ATGGCAAGACGGAATTAATGGACAGTTATGTTTCCCTGGGATGTCTTATAAGAATCACTTTTAAACTTTTAAAACCATGAAATTCTATTTAAAAAAATGGGGGGGGCACTGTGCTTTTTGTCTGTATTAAACAGATAAACTGGAGATCTGATGGTTAAATCAAGAATGAAGGCTGTGCCACCCACTCACGCCTTGACCTGCTGCAGTCCAGGCATCGCAGGCTCCAGCACTGTACCTGGAGCCCTAAGAATGTTCCTACTTTGTAAGTGCACATTGCAGTGAATGGAGCAGTGATACATCTTGACTCTTGAACCTGAGTAAAAGTATTGCTCATATCACTGGTATTTCCCTGTAGAGTGGGTGGGGCATCTGGAATCACTAAGTTCCTTAAAATTCTCAAAGCATGACAATTCTTATCACTTTTTCAATGTTTTAATGACTGAAATTGAGAAATGCTAGAATTCTTTTTTTCTTTCTTTATGGTGAAAAGTTATATATTTAGAACTAGCCAACTGGACTTGGTTTAGATGATCCCAATTTTGATGGCAACATCCAAAGCATCATAATCAGGAGCCAGTCAAACATGCCTTCATCTGGCCATCAGGCCTGATCAGGGTGTTGACCTTGGCCACATCAATGTCATAAAGCTTCTTCACAGCCTATTTAATCTGGTTTTTGTTGGCTTTGACATCCACAATGAACACAAGTGTGCTGTTGTCTTCTATCTTCTTCATGGCAGACTCAGTGGTCAGGGGGAACTTGATGATGGCATAGTGGTCAAGCTTGTTTTTCCTGGGGGTGCTATTCCGAGGGTATTTGGGCTGCCTCTGGAGCCTCAGAGTCTTTGGCTGCCGGAAGGTGGGTGATGTCAGATCTTCATTTTTTGTGGCTGTGGATACCTTTTAGCACTGCCTTCTTGGCCTTCAGTGCCTTTGCTTTGGCTTTGGCTTTGGGAGGGGCAGGAGCTTCCTTCTTCACTTTTGGTGCCATCTTGTGAAAAGTGAGAAATGCTAGAATTCTTAAAGAGGCTTCCTTGGTTCAGAACCCCTATGAGGCAGTACTGACACATAGCATGTTAAAAAGATAATTTTTAATTATGATGGGCTAACAGATCTATGAAGATAATAACTCTGAAGTAAAATAGCAACATCCTAATGAATCAGCTCTAGTGCAGGTTAGAAGCCATTGTAATGATTTAATGTTTTCTTCTTGTCTCCATTAATAATCCACATTGAAGAAAAATTGAAGGCATTATTATTGGGGAAATGTAAAATTCATGTACATGTACAGTGATCTTCATTTTAGGAATTTACATTCTGTCTAAGTTCTGTAACATCAATCTCTTCCTCTCAAGAGGTCCTCCTGCCTCAGCCTCCAGAGTAGCTGGGATTACAGGGGTGTCCTAGTTTTTCTAATTTTAGTAGAGACAGGGGTGTCACTTGCTCAGGCTGATGTCCAATTCCTGAGCGCAGGTAACTGACCCCCCCTTGGCCTCCCAGAGTGCTGGGATTACAGGTGTGAGCTGCCACACCAATGGGCCAGCCTATTATAACATTTAAACAAAAAAATGTGTGGGAAGTGTGTTGCACACTAAGAGTCAATGTAACCCTAAGCGAAATCATTTCCTTCCAGTTTTTTAGATTTTTTCTATATAATTAGAGGACTGTCTTCTATTCCAAAATAATTGTGATTCAGAATTAAATTCATTGTTGACTCATTAACATTTGTAATTCATGAAATATATCACTGTAAGTCATCCATTTAATCCATGAAATCACATTGGTTTCTACAAATTTCAAAGTAAAATTTGAGAAGAGATTAAGATGGCCTATGCATGTATGTTTACATTTTCACACGTCTCTATATGGCTTCTATAAACTGAAGGAGCACCGAGCTACTGTTTCTCTCAAAGGTCTGTAACTTTCACGTACTCACACACACAAACACATGATACATTTATTTGATTTTTTTCTGTAAAACATTCACATCATTATAACTATTATACAAATTCCATACTTTAAACTTCTCAAAATAGAATTCAACCTTCTAAATAAAATTTCAAGCTATTTATTCTATAATATTTCAACTATTTCATATCAAAGGTAATTACTACAAAACCAAAAGGAAAATTTGAAAATGTCCAAATAAATACTTTTGGAAATATCTTCTATATAAGTAGAAATGTTAAATGTACATATGCCTGTGTCATAGCCATGTCAGTATTCGTATGAATCATGGCAGTGTTTAAAAATGCCTTCAATCGTTTTCTGTCTAATTGTATAAGTTACAGCTCTAAAAGTCAGACAAAAACAGCTACTTTGTGAGATTTTTATATTCTTCAGATGAATGATTTTTTCTTTGCTTTTAGGAAATGAAGACAGTGCACATATTGCAAAACAAACCCAAACATATAGGGAAACTATTGATTAGGTAAAAAATGTTTCTAGTCTTCAAGCACTTCAAAGAGATCTTTAAAATAAAGATTCAAAAGAGAGACATTAACCTATCTTCCCGCAATGTGTTATTTAGATGCTATCTATATAAAAATAAAATTTTCTGCCTTTTTGTATTCATTTCTTAAAATACAAGAACATTGACTAATGATAAACTAATGTAAAAATTAACATAGACTTTATGGCCTTTACAATTTAAAGTATATGAAGGACAAAAGCAGCTTAGTGTCAAAGCCTTTGGCTAATATGCGTTCACCATATTCTTACTCTTCAATTTTATGTCTTTTTTCTTTTCCTTAATTATTTTAAATTTTTAATTTTCCTGCCTTTCTGACTTTTGATACATTTTATTTTTTCTAGATTTTTTAATAATCAGAATCTCTGACACCACCACTGTATTTAGTTTGTCTTTGTTGGACTCATCAGTCTGGATTTTCATGAAAGTTCCGAAACTCACAAGCATTAAATGGGAATAATGATAGCGTGCTATTACTTACATTTATTACATTATGTTACTGTTTACAGTTTATTCTAAAATTAAATGAGATATTATATTGAAAATAATAAACTATAAAAGATAGAGATTCTGAAGTATTTCAGTAGTGTTTCCAAGTTGCTCAGTGCCCGTCCTGTCCTTTCCTTTATGCCCGGGAACCATCAGGCCGGGCTTTCTGTTTTGGTTGCCCAGAAGCCATTAGTGAGCCGCTTCTGCTCCCTGAACCTGACAGCTACAGGAACTCTGCAAGTCACACAGCTGTGATAAACCTCATTTTGTTCATCACTAAAGTGGACGTGTAAACGACACCTTTCTCAAAGAGTTACTGTGACATTTGTATTTTATTTTATTTTATTGATTGATGGGGAGGGGAGAGACAGATTCTCATTTTTACAATGTCAAATGAGATGCCACTCACCTGTAGTCACTGTGCACAATGTCAAATGTGATGCTTCTCACTCTCTGGGTGACAAGAAGTCACCCTGTACATCTGACACTGGATAAATCGTCTTTTCTAAGTCTCTTGGAAAAGCACACCCAACGCATTGTGATGCCTGATAGTATTTAGATGCCGTGAGCAGACCAGGCATGCTACTGGGGACACCCAAGTGCATCTGTGACAGCTTGTTCCTCAACTGTGTGAGTAACCCTGAGTAACTTCTGCCCCACTCAGGATGAGTTCTTCCCCAGAAGACTCTGTGGTGTCACACAAACAAATTTTTGGCAGTCTGGCTTCTTCCCCAGGACAACTGATATGTGAAAAACCTCTAAATTCGTTGAGTAAATACAATCTGGGCTCTGGCTGGGACATCCCCTCTTGTGGTCTCACGTATACAGGGCCATTCCAACTTGAAACACATACCTGCCCTCACTTAGCTTGAGCAGTTCAGGCTCTCAGCTCCAACCACTTGCAGTAAGTCGTATGACCAAGCACCACCGCCTAAATCAAGATAACCAACGCAGAAAGATCACACATCCAAAGGTAATTCATTATATGTTTTTAATTTAATGGACACAATAGTTTATTTACCAAGTGGTGCTTTTTACCTTTGAGTCAAATCTAAACCATCGATTTCTGGAAATACATATATCTTTGAATTCCAGAGTTTTTTTAGTATGCTTGTGGAAATAAAGAATAAACAATTGATTCATACCTATAAACTTCATAATTAAATTTTAGAAGGCATATTAATAAATATGAAGAATAGTGATGCTTCAACAATAAAAATATGCAGACACCTATGTATTAATTTGGCAGTTGTTTAATAAAGTGCTTAATCTCTGTCAGTGGGTCAGCCCGCAGACAAACGGGAGGGGCATGGAAATAGTGGCTGCTTCGTAGATTGCCCAGATGTACTGACTTAGACGCAGCCGTCTCAGAAAACTCATTCGTCTCGCTAATGCCCTTGCTGTCCATTAGGGTGGCAACTGTGTATTCAGATATTAAAAAGAAATAACTAGAAAAATTGGCTCTTACAAAGAATTGATAATATGAGTCATAACTGTGACTGAATTTTTATCACGTTTCCAAAAAACAGTAGCAACATATAATACAAACACACACACATATAACACTATTTATGGTTTAAAAATAAATATGTCTTTAAAAATTCCTATCTTGGAATGTAATGTGTAATGTGATTGTGTTAAGAGGTGGTGCCTTCTGGGAAGTGGTTAAGTCCTGAGTGCTCCAAGCTCACAGATAAGATTAGAGCTCCCGTAAGGAAGCTGAAGTGAGCACCACGGCCCCTTTTGGCCTTTATCTCTCTGTGAAATGAGTACGCGGCAAGAAGTTGTGATCTTGGAAGCAGAGGGCAAGCTTTCACCTGACACGGAAGTGTCAAGTCCAAGCACCTTGATCTTGGACTCCCAGCATCAAGTACACAGAGAAATACATTTCTCCTGTTCATAACTGAATCCAGTCTTGGGTATTGTGTTACTGCAGCAGGAACAGACTGAGATGCTCTTAGAACCCGATAAATACATTCTGACAAAACAATTTTTTTTAAAAAATATGGAACGCTTCACGAATTTGAGTGTCATCCTTGCTCAGGGGCTGTGCTAATCTTCTCTGTATTGTTCCAATTTTAGTATATGTGCTGCTGAAACGAGCACCAAAACATTTTTTTCTATGTATTTTCATTACACAAACAGCATATAAAATTTCTCAAAACAAAATTAGCATGTTAAGAATACCAAACAACATGCTGTGTCTAATAGTATGGCGACATATGACTTAGGCCAGTGCTTTGTTTTTACATGTATTTTGGACTTTCTTTTGAAAATTTTTAATGCATATAATTAAAATAAGCTCTCAGAGCCTCAACTCACCAAACTGATATACTTAAGCTTTTCTAAGGTAATCTACCATCTGAATTTCAGTAGCACCTTTCAACAGAACCATATTAATCTTCTTAATAAATTTCAAATAAATTCTCGAAGTAAAAACCTCCATACTCCTCTAAGTGGTTGATATATATGATGGATGTGTGTGTGTGTGTGTGTGTGTATATATATATATATATATATATATATATGTTATATATATATATATATGTTTTTCCCCATACATAGAGTGAATTTGGGGGAAATAAATTTAGATGAAATTTGTTTGAAGCTCTGAGCTTGCTTAGACAATCTCATCTGATCTTTAATTTGGGCAACTGTCCTAAGATAGTGCATTTCTCTTCTATCAGCTCCAGCTGAGACACAGGTCTTACTCCAGAGGACTGTACACAACCACATCTCGTGCCATGTGTTCTGTGCTGATCGTGGTATTGTCTGTTTTAGTTTGGCTCCCTTTGTATTCCTATTTCATTTATCAAAAGAAATCTGACGTAACCAAATAGCCTAAGAACATGTAGAGGAGGGAGGGAGAAGGGAGGGGGGAATGGGAGGAGGGAGGGGATTTGGAGGGATCACTTTTGAGGTTTGTCTTATAGGGGTACAGGTGAATCTAAGAGTAGAATGTGAACGTTCTAAAGCAATAACTGAGAAAATGACATGAAGGCTGTGTTGACCAGTTTGATGGAAGTATTTCGGAATGCATGTGAAAACCCCACACTGTACCCCAGAAGAGCATCAATGTACATAGTTAACATTCAATAAAAAAAAAAAAAAAGAAAAAGAAATAGTGGTCATCTACCAAAAAACCCACAGGTAACAACATTTGTAAGAGTGAAAGACTGAATTTTTTTCTCATACAGTAAGGAACAAGGCAAGGACATACACATTCACCAATTATTCATTGTCATACTGGAAGTCTTAGATAGTTCAATAAAGCAAGAAAAAGAAATAAAAGGCATAAATATTGGAAAAGAAGAAATAAAATTGTCCCTGTTTGCAGATGACATGATTGTCCATGAATGAAATCCCAAGGAATCTACACCAAGATACAGATGGGTGATAGCATACAAACAACATGAAAGTCTACTATAGTTCAATAAGCTATAAGTGTTCAATTGGAAAGCAACAAATTTTTAAAGAATTCCATTTGCCATAGCTCCAGAAAAATTGAAATACTGATTAATTAAAATGGCAATTAAAAAAATACCAATGACATTCTTTACAAAAATAAGATAATACTAGAATGTACATAAAACCACAAAAAGCAAATTGAAATACTGATTAATAAAAAATGAAAAAGCTAAAACTAAAAAGAGACATTCTTCATAAAAATAAAATAAAATAATTCTAAAATTTACACAGAACAACAAAAGAAGTTGAATAGCCAAATCCATCTTGAGGAAGAAGAACAAAGCTGTAGACATCACATTACCTGACTTAAAATATACTCTAAAGCTAGAGAACTCAAAACAGCACTATACTAGCATAAAAACAGATACATGGACCAAAGGAACAGAATAGAGAGACCAGAAATAATTCCATACTTTTAAAATCAAGTGATTTTTGGGTGGCACCTGTGGCTCAAGGAGTAAGGCACCAGCTCCATATACCAGAGGTGGTGGGTTCAAACCCAGATCTAGCCAAAAAACTGCAAACACACACACAAAAAAAATGGAGGCTAAAATCAAGTGATTTTCAACAAACATGCCAAGAACACACAATAGGCAAAGGACAATCTTTTTAATAAATGAGGTTAAAATAAAAAAAAAACTGTATATCTACATGCAATAAAAAGAAATTGGAGTCTTATTTCACACCATACACACAAAAAATCAATTAAAAATGGGATTATCATTTAAACGTAAGACCCAAAACTATGAAACTTCCAGAAGAAAACATAGGGGGAAAGTTTTATGCCATTGGTCTCAGCAATGATATTATGGATATGACCCCAGAAACACAGGCAACAGAAGCAAAAAGAGACAAATAAAAGTACATTGAACTAAAAAGCTTTTGTAGACCAAAGGAAACATCAACAGAATGAAGAGACAATCTCCAGAATGGGAGAAAATATTTACAAGTTATATATCTGATAAAGTGTCAGTATCTAAAATATATAAAGTACTCAAACAACTCAATAGCAAGAAAGTAAATAACTTGATTAAAAAATGGGCAAAAGATCTGAATAGTTATTTTCCTAAAGTAGAAATATAAATGGCCAACATGTATAGATAAAATGCTTACCACCACCCATCACAGGAAAATGCAAATTAAAACCACAATCAGATATCACCTCACACCTGTTAGAATACCTGTGATAAAAAAGACAAAAGATAAGCAGTGTTGGCAAAGATGTGGAGCAGGGGAACCCTTGTATACCATTAGTAGGGATGTAAATTAGTTATGTAAAACAGTATGGAGGCTCTTCAAAGTTAAAAATAGAGCTACCATATAATTAAGCAATCCTATTACTAACTATATATCCAAAGGAAATGTAACCAGTACTTCAAAGAGACATCTGCACTCCCATGTTTATTGCAGCATTATTCACAATAGTCAAGCTATAGAATCAACCTCAATATCCATTATCAGATAAAAAGGATTAAGAAAATATGGCATATACACAATGGAATACTATTCGCAATAAAGCAGAAGGAAATCCTGTCATTTGCAGCAATATGGATGAACCTGGAGGACATTATGTTAACTGAAATAAGACAGACATGGAAATACAAATACCAAATGGTCTCACTTACATATGAAACCTAAAAAAGTTGATCTCACAGAAGTAGAGAGTAGAGTGGTGGTTACCAGGGGCATTGGGGCAGTAGGGGCTGGTGGCTTAGGAAGATGTTGGTCAAAGAATACAAAATTGCAGTTAGATAGGAGAAATAGGTACAAGAGATCTACTTATAACACAGTGATTACAATTAGTCACAATATATTGTATTCTAAAGCAATGTTAACAGAGTGGGTGTTTAGTGTATTCTCAGAATAAAAATGATAACTATGTGAGTTGATACATAATGCTAATTAGCTAGATTTAGTCATTCCACGATGAATATATACTTCAAAACATGTTATACATGATAAATACATACAATTTTATCTATCAATTTTAAAATAAAATAATAAAACAAAAAATCACACAGATGTCAAGACATTTCAATCTAAACAGTTTAATATACATTTTTTAAAGTAATACCATTTTTCTATAGAACCTTAATACTATCACAACATCTAACAAAATCTATAGTAATTCCCCCTTGATGTCTAATACCTAATCTATACTCAAATTTCCCCTATTTATCCACAAAACAAATCTTTTTTTTTTTTTTTTTTGAGACAGAGCCTCAAGCTGTCCCCCTGGGTAGAGTGCCATGGCATTACAGCTCACAGCAACCTCCAACTCCTGGGCTCAAGCAAGTCTCTTGCCTCCGCCTCCCAAGTAGCTGGGACCA
>CAUYTI010042547.1:0-13112 GCA_963575145.1 Galago senegalensis
CAATAACTGAGAAAATGACATGAAGGCTGTGTTGACCAGTTTGATGGAAGTATTTCAGAATGCATGTGAAAACCCCACACTGTACCCCAGAAGAGTATCAATGTACATAGTTAACATTCAATAAAAAAAAAAAAAAGAATGTGTTCACCCTAAGCATAGTGGTATGTGCCTGTAGTCCTAGCTACTTGGGAGGCTGATGCAGGTGCATGTGATTTATTTGAGTCCCAGAAGCTTGCATTCAACGTGGACAACATAGTGAGATTCCATCTGAAAAAAATAAAAAATAAAATAAAGAAAAATGGTCAGCTCACTATCTCTGTTTCCTAACTTAACACTTACTCCTCAATCCATTATAGTATTACTTAATTCCAAACAACCACTCTTAAACTTCTTTTGTGAAGAGCACTAAAATTATTCATGTGTTAAATTCATGGGATTTTTCTTTTTTCTCTCTTTTTTTGTTAAAGGACATAGTGTTACTCTGTCACACATAATGAAGTGCAGTGGCTTGATCAGAGCTCACTATAACCCACCTCAGCTTCCTGACTATGAAGGACTACAGGTATATACCACCATGCCCTACTAATGGTTTGATGTTTTATTTGTATTTATTTATTTATTTCCTTTGGATTAATATAAGGGTATATATATGATTACATTATCATTATTATTATTATTTTACATTTCTTAGGAGAAATTCCAGTTGAATTTGAGTCCTTCACCCAGGAGGTGTGCCACATTTTCCTGTATTGTATCTGTTAGGTGGGGGGTACAGAAACACTTCTACCTTCCCTACTTCTTAAATTTAATTGTATTTCTCCTCTCACATGGGCCTGTAGTGTCATCTACTAGTTTCAAACTAGTATTGAGTACACAGAATGCCTTTTTTCCCATTCTTAAGATACTTTGCTATAAAGAATGTTCTTCAACTCCAAGTAAATACAAAATATGTAAAATTACTATCTTTTTAATGGCTGAATAGTATTCCATGGTATACATATATGAGTGTTTATTAATTCATTCATGGGTTATGGGCACTTATGTTGTTTCCACATCTTTGTGATTGTGAACTGAACTGCTATGACATTTGAATGCAAATGTCTTCATGATAAAATAATTTTTTTTTCTTCTGGGTAGATTCCTAGTATGGGATTACCAGAGCAAATGGAAGGTCTATTTTTGACTTTTTGAAGATTCTCCAAATTTCTTTCTAAAAAGGCTATATTAATTATACAACAATATAAGTGTTCTCTTATCTCCACACCCATGCTAGCACCTACAGTTTTGAGACTTTGTGATGTGGTCTCTTCTCACTGGGGTTAAGTGATATCTCAAAGTGGTTTTGCATTTCTCTGATGCTTAAGGAAGATGAGCATTTTTTTCATGTTCTTGCTGGCCATTCTTCTGCCTTGTTGGGAGAAGGTTCTGTTCATTTCTCTCCCTCAGTGATTAACTGGGTTGTTTGCTTTATTTTTCTTGTTAATTTCCTTGAGTTCTCTGTAGATTCTAGTTATTAGTATCGTCAGACTCATAGCATGTTAATATCTTCTCCCCCATTCTGAAAGTTACCTATTTGCTTTGTTCATTTTGTCCATAGCTGTGCAGAACTTTTTTGTGTGTGTGGAGTGATTCATTGGGGTTACAAAGAATTAGGTTAATTGTTTGCATTTGTTAGATAAATTCCCTCTTATAATTGTGTCCCCCACCTCCCTTTGTACTCCCTTGTCCCCAGTCCCTCATTCCTGTGCCACCACCACCACCACCACCATGAATTGATTTGAGTGTTTCTCTTATAAGGGTATATATTAGATCACCTATTGGCTTCACATTAGAATTGAGAACACTGGATTCATTCTTCTCCATTATTGTGATACTTTATTAAGAATGTGTTCCAACTCAATCCAGGTTAATACAAAAGATGTAAAACTTCCATCTTGTTAATCCATTCCTGGGTTAGTGGGCATTTAGAATATTTCTGGTGATTGTAAATTGAGCTGCAGTAAACAATCTAGTGTAAATGTTCTTATGATAAAATGATTTGTTTTTCTTCTGTGTAGATGCCTAGTTATGGGATTCCAGGATCAAACTGTAGGTTTAATTTTAGGTCTTTGAGGATTCTCTATACTTCCCTCTGTATCAGTCTGTAGTCCAACCAGCAATGTTAAAGTATTCCCTTCTTTCCACATCCATGCCAGCATCTGCATCTTTCAAACCTGTGCAGAACTTTTTAAGTTTGATCAGGGTCTCATTATTTTTATTTTGTTGTTGCTACAATTGTCTGTGGGGTCTTCTTCACAAAATCTTTACCCAGGCTTGTACCACACCTTTCCCACACTTCCACCTAGAGTTTTTATACTGTGTATTTTAGATTTAAATATTTTATCCAGTGTGAATAAATTTTTGTAAATGGTGAGAGATTCAGTCTTTTACATTTGATTAGCTAACCAGTTCTCTCACCACCATTTATTAAATAGGGATTATTTTCTGAATGCATGCTTTTATTTGGTTTATCAAAGATCAAATGGCAATAAGAGGCTGGTCTCATCTTTAGGTTCCCTATTCTATTCCATAGGTCTATGTCTATATTTTTATCTCAATACCATGCTGTTTTGATCAACATTAACTTATTTTATAACTTGAAGTCTGATAATACGACACATCCCGATTTGTTCTTATTTCATAGAACTGCATTTGATATTCATTGTTACTTTTTTTTTGGTTTCATATGAAATGAAGAATTATTTTTTCAAGTACTTCTAAGTATACTGTTGGTCTTTTTTTAAATTAAATCATAACTATGTACATTAATGCAGTCATGGGGTACAATGTGCTGGGTTTATATACAATTTGAAATATTTTCATCAAACTGGATAACATAGCCTTCATGACATTTTCTTGTTACTGTGTTAAGACATTTATATTCTACATTTAGTAAGTCCCACATGTACCCTTATAAGATACACTATACGTATGGTCCCATCATTTACCCTCCCTCCACTCATCCTCCCCCTCTCCCCTCCCTCTCCCCTTCTTCTTGGACTATAATTGGGTTATGGCTTTCATATGAAAGCTATAAATTAGTTTCATAGTAGGGCTGAGTACATTGGATACTTTTTCTTCCATTGTTGAGATACTTTGCTAAGAAGAATATGTTCCAGCTCCATCCATGTAAACATGTAAGAGATACAATCTCCATCTCTTTCTTTAAGGCTGCACAATATTCCATGGTGTACATATACCACAATTTATTAATCCATTTGTAGGTCAATGGACACTTGGGCTTCTTCTATGACTTAGCAATTATGAATTGGGCTGCTGTTGGTCCTTTAATGGCGATTATATTAATCTGTAGATTGCTTTGGAGACCATACACATTTTTTTTTTGTCTAATACTACATTTTAACAATATTGATTCTTCCCAGCCATTTGCATGGTATGTTCTTCCATTTGCCAATGTCTTCTGCCATTTCTTTGCTTAGGATTTCATAGTTCTCTCTTTAGAGATCTTTCACATCCTTTGTTGAGTATATTCCAAAGTATTTAATTTTATTTTAAGTTACTGTGGAAGTGATTTGATTTGATTTTCAGATTGACTATTGTTGGTATACATGAAAGCTACTGATTTGTGAAGATTGCTTTTATATCTCAAGACATTACTATATTTCTTTAAAACTTCCAGAGTCTCATGGTTGAGTCCTTGAAAGTTTGACTTTCTCTGTCCCCTCTTGGGTATCCTTGATATCTTTCTCTTGCCTGATTGCATTGGCTAGGATTTACAATACTATGCTGAATAGTAGTGCTAATTTTATATCCTTTTCTGGTTCCAATTCTAAGTGGAATTACTTCAGTTTTAGTCCATTCAGAATGCTATTGTTTGTGGGTTTGTCATAGATGGCTTCTATCATTTTAAGATGTCCTATCTATACCTGTTTTCTTAAGTGTTCCTATCAGAGAAGGATGCTGAATTTTGTCAAATGTTTTTTCTATATCTATTGAGAGGATCATACAGCATTTTTTTTGTTTCTATTTATGTGATGAATTATGTTTATGGATTTGCATATTTTGAACCAGCCTTGCATCGCTGGGATAAAGCCTACCTGATCATGATACATAATTCGTTTAATGTGTGGTTGTATTCTATTTGCTAAGATTTTTTAATTTTTTTGCAAGGATTTTCTTATTTTTGCATTAATATTTATTAACAATATTGGTCTATAGTTTTCTTTTTTTGTTAAGTCTTTTCATGTTTTGATATCAAGATAATGTTTGCTTTATAGAAGAAGTTTTGGAATAGGTCCTGCAATATAGGTACTAGCTCTTCTTTGAAGGTTTGGTATAATTTTGGTCCAGACCTTTTTTTTGGTTGGAAGCTTTTCTATTGTTTTTGCAATTTTGATGCTTTATATTGGTCTATTCAAGAGTATTAATTCTTTCTGGTTAAGTTTAGGAAAATGCTGTGATGCAAGGTATTGGTTCATTTCCTCCACATTTTCAAATTTCTGTGCATAGAGTTTTCTTATAGTAATAAGTGATGATCTTTTGTATCTCTGTGGTATCTGTGTCTTCTTGTTTTATTATTCCTATTTTGCTTTTCCTTACTTTTGTTACTTTAAATCCAAATATATCCACGATTAGCATTGTGACACCTGTGTTCTTCTGATTTTCATTTTCTTGAAATGTTTTTCTTTCTTTTTTTAAAATTAATTCATAAACACATAGATCATGTACACATTAATGCATTAATGGGGTACAATGTGCTGATTTCATATAGAATTATGAACACTTACATCACACTGGTTAATATATACCTCATTTCATTTATTGTGTTAAGACATTTGTACTCTCTATTTAATAGATCTGACATGTACCCTTGCATTATGCACCATAGGTTTGATCCCACCATTCACCCTCCCTCCATCTGACCTTTCCCCTCCGCTGCAATCCCCCCTTCCTTCTCCTTCAAGCTCAGCCATAGTTGTGATCTATTCTTCATATAAGTGATTGTAAATTGGTTTCATAATAGTATTGAATACATTGGATATTTTCCCCTCCATTCTTGAGATACTTTAGTAAGTAGGATATGTCCCAGTTCCATCCTTATAAATGTAAAAGAGGTAAAGTCTCCATCTTTTTAAGGCTGCATAATATTCCATGCTATACTTGTACCACAATTTATTAATCCATCCATGGGTCGATGGGCACTTGGGCTTCTTCCATAACTTGGCTATTATGAATTGAGCTGTAATCAACAATCTGGTATAAATATTTTTGTTATAAAGGGATTTTTGGTCTTTTGGATATACACATAGTAGAGCCACTGCAGGATCAAATGGAAGGTCTACTTTTAGATCCCTGAGTATTCTCCATACTTCTTTCCAAAAGGGACTTATTTGTTTGCACTCCCACCAGCAGTGCAGAAGTGTTCCCTTTTCTCCACATCCATGCCAACATCTGTAGTTTTGGGATTTTGTTATGTAAGCCACTCTTATGGGAGTTAGATATTATCTCAAAGTGGTTTTGGTTTGCATTTCTCTGATGATTAAAGATGATGAGCATTTTTTCATGTGCCTGTAGGCCATGTGCCTATCATCTTCTAAGAAGCTTCGCTTCAAGTCCCTTGCCCACAATGAAATGAGATTATTTGTTCTTTTCTTATTAATAAGTTTGAGTTCTCTGTGGATTCTGGTTATCAAAACTTTGTCAGTCTTAAAATGTTTTTCAACCCTTCACCCTGAGTATTATTTTGTTCTTGGAGGTTAGATGTGTTTCCTGAAGATAATGCATACTCGGTTTATGCCAGCCTCTCCAGTGGGAATTCAAGCCATTGACATTTGTTGAGGGAACTGATAAGTATGGTGGAGTTCTATTCATCTTAACTTATGGAGGTTTGTTTCATAGAATTATTTTTTTCTGTACCTTCAAAAAAATGATGTTGGTATTTTAATGGGAATAGCATTGAATCTGTAAATCGTTTGGGGTAATATGGCTATTTTGATCATGTTGATTCTGCTGATCCATGAGCATGGTATATTTTTCCCTCTGCTTAAATCCTCTGTAGTTTCTTTCCTCATTGTGTCATAATTCTTCCTACAGAGGTCTTTCAATCAATGCAGAAAAAGCACTTGACAAATTCACCACACCTTCATGATAGGAAAACTCACAAAAATGGTACACATGGGGCATTCCTCAAAGTTATAAAAGCAATATCTAGCAAACCTACAGCCAACGTCATATTGAACATGGAAATGTTGAAAGCATTTCCATGTAGAACTGGAATCAGACAAGGCTTCCCACTTTAACCATATTATTTAACATAATGCTTCAAGTTCTCTTCAGAGCAATTATATAAAAAAAGGAAATCGAGGGGGTCCGAATGGGGAAAGAAGAGATCAAACTATCACTTTGCTGATTATGACCTTATGTGTAGAAAACCCCAAAGATTCAATTAAGAGATACTTGGAATTGATAAATAAATTTAGTAAAGTCTCAGGTTACAAAACCAAGACACATATATCAGTTGCTTTCATACATGTTAACAACAGTCAAGCTGAGAATCAAATCAAAGATGCAATATCTTTTGCACTAATGACACAACAAATAAAATGCCTAGAAATATACTTAGCTATGTGCCTTTTCACTTCACCTATATCATTGGCTCTCCTGGATTTATATGCTATGGTCCTTCAAACCGAAACTGCACCATTGGCTCTCCTGGGTCTCCAGACTTCCAGCTAACAGTGTAGATTTTGGCCTTGCCAGCTTCTATAATCATCTGAGCCAATTCCTCATAAAAAATCTCCTTCAATATATTTATAAACCCTATTGGTTTTGTTTCTTTGGAGAACCTGACTGATATAAATATGCATGTTCACAAGTGGTAAGAAAGAGAATATTATTTCTAAAATCATGTATCTCCAAGTAGAATTCCTTCACAAAAGAAACAAATAAACTTGATTATTCTATATGTTAAAATGAAATACATGATTTTTAATGAAATCAGAAAGGATGGCAACTTTGAAAGCAGATGTGGAATGCTCAGATAGCTTTGGTCACTATGAATGAAGCTCTTGGAAGGTGATTTATGAGATATATATCCAGAAGAATAGCTTCACAGTATAAAAGACATCAAAATGAAAACACACATGTAATGTGTCCCCATAATATCCCAGGTCATTATTTATATGTAATTAACACATATCCAGTTGCAAACAGCCAAAGATATCCTAAGAAATTATCCCAGCCTAAACTTGGCTCATCTTGCTCTCAGGTAACAGACTTTCATATTTCTGAGGTCACATTCCCAGCTCAGATACCCAATTTAGACATCTGGCTTTATTTTTGTCTTATCATTCTCTGGCTCTTTACTCTGGGCTCATGCTTTGCAGTTCTAGTCCTCTTCCTGAATTCATAGTTACAGTAGCTTCAATGTAAGAGATTCCTTCCTGAATTCAGAGTTACAATATCCTTTTACAATATAAGAGATTCCTTCCTCCATCTCCTAGACCCCAGAGACCCCAGTATTTTCACACAAATAGAGAAGATTTTGGACAACAGATTAACAACTCATAGCCCAAAATACTGATAAACAAGCAGGAAAGTAAAAATGCATGTGAAACACCCATTATTTTTAAATGCTAAATAAATGTTATTAGTACAATCTGCAATTATAAAGCAATTGTAATCTGTAAAATATTTTTATGCCTATGTCTTCATTGATTTCACACTAATCTTGTGAAGAAGTGAAGGTAGAGATGAATCTCCTTATGATCAAGTGATGAAATTAAGAAGTTAAATGATATATCCCTAGTGACATAATGCCAGGTTCCTAAGCCAGCCGAATCTTCACATTCTAAATCCCTCACTCTCTCCTCTCTCTCTCTCTTCTCCATTCCTCTGTTTTTCTCCCTTCCCCCCCCAACTCTTTTCCTCTCTCACTCTTTTTCATTTTCTCTGCCAAACTGACAAACTAATGAAATCAGTACCAACACTTTGTTTATTAAAATTACACAATTGATATCTAATAAACATTTGGGGTAAGACATTAGTCAAAAGTGATAAACTTCAGTCAGACCCTTAATAATGTCACACAATCTATCTAGAAGCCAGAATCAGAAAGAAGAGATATCTTTGAGGAGGGGGAGGAAGAGAGAAATGAGAAGTAGGGGATGGGTATATATAATTTTCACTTACTAAGCAAGTGTAGGTACAAACACAGCCCAGAGATTTTGAAGAAGTCTAAGAGGAGAAGTAAAAAAGATAGGTAATAGGGCTACTACTTTGGGATTTTATGGTAAACCAGAAGTAAAATGGAACTACATTTAAAATATTTCTCAGAGGTTCACTATCTTTATAATCTTGCTTAAGTGTTATTAAAACTGCTAATTATTGATATTTTAATTTCTTTGTATTTTAAAAGACAATATCTACTTCAAAGGGTTACATTAAAAATTAAACAAGGTAAAAAATCAATAAATACTACTTCCTCCTAATGAATGAAACGTCTGATTTTCTTTGATATAATTTCAGTATCTCTGCATAGGAGGATAGGAATATTCAAAACTCCCAAACTAAAGATTATCTCTGTTTTATTATTCAAGCTCAAATTGACAAAGGTCAGGTCTGAGAGACACAGAAGTAGATACAAGAAAAATATAGCAGAATCATGGAGTAATCTTCTCTTGAAACTAGGTAAACAATCTTGTAAAATGTTCTACAGATATTTGTGTGGGTACCCAAGTACTAAGATGCAGGCACCTGGTCCATAAGTGCCCAGGCCCCTCTGTAGCCTTCTCTATGGAAAGCAAAGCTGGCACAGCCCCAGAATAGGGACATGTTCCCAAGCACAACTAGAACCCTGTATGCAGCAATCTATTTTGAGTTTCTCCTCATGCTGAAGACAATATGCTTTTAACTTTCTTCCCATGATATTTCCCTCTGCAAGTTTTTAAAACCAACCACTCTTTAGAACCACTTAATTATATATTTCTGGAATCCTTCTAACCTAGGTATTTGAGAGGACACAGGTCAAATATGAGGTAAGAAGGAAGGAGCACCTTCTTTGTGCCAAGGTTCTGCTAAGTTTTACATATAATATTGTCAAGTAAACAGAACAGCCAGGACTTGAGCCCAGAGAAGACCAACCATGCTCTTTTCTTCCTGTATTAGTTGCTACCACCAATTAGTTGGAAGGTAAAATAATCTCAAAACATAATAGGCTTATTAGGATAGTAAGTAAAGTGAGTTCAGCTAGGTCTTAACACTCTTAATTTATTATATTTTTTAAGAGCTGAGAAAGTCTGAACAAACTTTTTCCCCTTCCTGATCTAATGAGCTTTATATAAAATATGAATTGAACTAAGCAATTATTAAATTCTCTGATACCTCTGAAGGCTAAGATCCCTCACATCTCATGATGATGATGATGATAATCATAATGATAGTACCAATGACTACAGTGATAACATGGTATTCACCATGTTTACCAAACAGCTTATGGGATTCTAGACACTGTACTAAGGGTTTCATGGGTAAAGGAGAAAAGTTAAAATGAAGTATTTCAGACAGATAACGCAGTTTGTACAAAAGTAAGAGGTAAGGCCCTTTAAGTAGCTGAAATCCTACAAGTAATGTGTAAAAGAAAAACAGCAAATCAAGAACAGATAGACAGATAGTTGTGCAATGTGACTAAAGCACAAGAAAAGACTTTTTTCCTTTATTTTATATTTATTTATTTATTTATTGAGAGGCAGAGTCTTACTCTGTCACCCTGGGTAGAGTGCCATGGTGCCATAGCTCACAGAAACCTCAAACTCTTAGGCTCCATAGATTCTTTTGCCTCAGTCTCCTGAATAGCTAGGACTACAGGCACCCAAGACAACTCTTAAATATCAAATAAAGAATTAATTATTTAATTCATAGGACACTAGGGTCATTGAAGGGTTTGAGTAGGACACTGACACAATTAAATTTTCTTATTAGAAAGATCATTTTGAGGATATATGAAAGACAGGCTAGAGAGAGCACCTGATCTTAATAGAGATGATGAAGGTCCAAATGATGGTAGTGGCAGTGGGAACATGTGAAAATGAGTAGGTTAATGAAATATTAGACATTCAATATATTTTAATCATTAGATTTTCCAATAACTTATTACATTTTTAAAGTATCTATACAGAGTTTTTCTAGACCAATCAATTACTCTAATTTGTTCATTCACTCATGTTTCATTTCAAAATATTTGTTAATTATCTATTTTATGCTAGGTTATTTTTTCTTTTCATAAGAATAATCTGCACAAACAAAATCAAATGAACACTAATCAATCAAATAATCTGTACAAAGAAAATCAAAAGAATACTAATTAATCAGTTTGTGCTTCTATAACAAAGTTCCACAGGGTAAGCAGTTTATAAACAATAGAGATTTATTTCTTACAATTCTCGAGGCTAGAAGTCCAAGATCAGGATGGCAGCAGGAGTATGGTTCTGATGAGTTCACTTTCAGGTTGCAAACAACCAGCTTTTCCTTGTATCTCCATGTGGCAGAAAGACAGCAAGCTAGCTCTCTACTGTTTTCTTATAAGGGAACTAATCCCATTAATAAAGGATCTATCCTTATGACCTAATCGTGTCTCAAAAGCCCCCACCTCATAATCTGTCCACATTGAGAATTAGATTTTGACATATGAATTTGTGGGGGAGAGCGCAAACATCCAGGTCAAAACAGCCTCTAACTATTCATGCTCACACTCAGCTAGAACCTTTCTCACTACTATGCAATTATTATTATCATATTCTCATATGCAAAGGATGTTATTATTATCATCATATTGTTATTATCCTATGCAAAGGATATCCTACTTGTCCTTTCCATTGACCAGTAGATGTTGGGAAAGATGGACTTAAACTTCATAAGAATATATGGGAATCAAATGATAGATCCAAAAGGTATTAGTGTTTTAGATGTCAATTAAGTATAAATGAGAAGTATAGAGAGATTTTTGTAAAGAAAGCATGATGGAATCCTAAGGTATCCCAAAACTTAAGGCTCCTCAAAAGAAAGGAAACCCAAGAATGAAGGTGGGAAGGAGTAGATGAAGATATCTGAGGAAAAGCAAGATAGAATATTGCTAGAGGAGATGGGGAAGATGAGTGATTGACATGGAGGTTATGTGGGATGAAATTATAAAAGAAGCAATTCTAATAGAGCAATGGAAGTAGACACTAAAATGCAATAGGCTGAAGACTAAACAGAAAGTAAGGAAGTAGAGGAAGCTCTCAAGAATTTATGCTATGATGTCACACAACTTCATAGGGTCCTTTCTCACTATCTCCTTGAGCAATTATGATTTAGTGAAGTTTAATGGGCAAAAGGTAGAGGTCCCAGAATAGAGTTTAGTATTGAGTAGGTGATTAACACTTGTTATTTGAATGCATTCCATGTCCATTTAACAAACACATATTGATCGCCAAATTTCAGGTGCCAGGGATATAATAATGAGTAAAAACAATGTGCCTTTTCTGTATTATGCATGTGTGGAGTGAGAAGGCAAGAAACAAATAATCATAGAAACAAAGTAAAATTTCAATAGAAAGAAGACTTAATAAATTGTAAATAAATACAAATAGACAAGTTCCCTCCCAGAAAGAATGAGACAACCTTGATGTAACTAGTCAGTACTTTTTCCTAGACTTCAGAGGGAAGCCCAACTATAAAGAATGAAAAGGGGACATGCACATTTTGAAATACTCTCCTCAAACTGGTCAATGTAGCCTTCATGTCATTTTCTCAATTATTGAGTTAAGACATTCATACTCTGCTTTTATTAAGATTCACTTGTACCCTTGTAGGATAAACCATAGAAGTGACCCCCAAGAAACAAATGGGTAGCTGTTTGATCATCTGGTTGGCTCAGTGTCTTCCTGCTGCCAAAGGACTGTAATTCTTGTGATCTATTCGTAGAGACAGATTGAAGATGAGAGGAAAGCCTAAGTCCTCTTTAAAAAGCTGTTGAGAAAAATTTTAAATCTTCTCTATTTAATTTAAACATGTTTCCTGAGCACATTAGTCAGTTTCCACTATGTTATGCTGAAATAAATTACAACAAAATGAAAATTAAAAAAAAGAAAGAAAGAAAAGGGGACATGGGGGGCAGCTCCCGTAGCTCAGGGGGTAGGACGTCAGCCACATACATCAGGGCTGGTGGGTTCAAATCTGGCCCTTGCCAGCTAAAACAACAATAATAACTGCAACAAAATAATAGCTGGGCATTGTGATGGGTGCTTGTAGTCCCAGCTACTTGGGAGGCTGAAGCAAGAGAATTGCTTAAGCCCAAGAGTTTGAGTTCGCAGTGAGCTGTGATGCCACCACGGCATTCTGCCCAGGGCAACAGCTTAAGACTCTGTCTCAAAGAGAGAAAAAAAAAAAAAAAAGGAAAAGAAAAGAAAAGAAAAAAAGGACATGGGACTCTCCATCATCTTCATCTGACTTTTTTGTCTTCCCAACCCACAAAGCTTGACCTCAGTCACAACTGCAGTTTTCCGGATCTACACAGGGCTTCAATAAAATTATACACAAAAAATGCAGAGGCAGCACTATGGTGTAGTACAAAAAAATGCTGACTTTGGAGTGAGGGAAGCCTAACTTCCAAGCCCTGGAAGTTGTATGACCTTCCCCTTTGTAGTCGTGTGGCCTATAATAAGGCACTTTATCTCAAATCCTCAGATTTCTAATGTGTTAATGAAGAGGATAATTAATGCCTAGTCTAGTTCACAGGATTGTTGAGGACTTGCCACTCAAAATACAAATAAAATCAAACAATCAGAATCTCTCTATTAAGAAGAATCGTAAAGGCTAACCACAATGTATATGAAAATAACTTAGAAAGTAGAATAATGATTTCCATCATTTTCTTCCAGATTTGGCGAACTTGTTGGTGCTGGGCATAAGAGGGGTGCAGACAAACGACTTGAAAGTTGTCAATAAATTGATTCCAGATAGCATTGGAAAAGACATAGAAAAGGCATGCCAGTCTACTTATCCTCTCCATGATGTCCTCATTAGAAAAGTAAAAATGCTGAAAAAACCCAAGTTTGAGTTGGGAAAACTCATGG